>JAQZBX010045641.1:0-20978 GCA_029593785.1 Cabassous unicinctus | reverse complement strand
AAAAAAAAAAAAAAGCCAAATGAGACAGGTAGTAATCCAAAGTCTTTGTAAAGTAATTATAATAACAATCAATCTAAATTTTCACAGCACCCTCATTACTGAATGAATGAGGTTCCCAAGATTACTCATTTATCAATCTATTTGCTCACTTTGACTATAACTGGAATTTCTTGAACTTTTCTTTCCTCATTGCTTCTAACTTCATCTATCAAAGAGTTAGTGGTATGTATAAAGGATGAAAGAAGTATTTCTTTAAATAGTTTCTACTTATATAGGCCTGGAAAAGACTACGGCAGAGCTAGGAAAAGGATAGTACAAGGGGTGTGCTATGACAAAGCTTGCACAAAGCTCCTTTTTCCTATCTCTGTGGAGTTCACCTTTCTCTACTAGGGAAAGCCAGGCATAGCATAGACTTGTCTTAGCAACATTGCAGACTAGAAATAGCTGCAAAAGATACCAGACTATCTTGATGAATGGATGCTCACTTTTTTTTTAGGAGGTACCGGGGATTGAACCCAGGACTCATACATGGAAGCAGGCACTCAACCACTGAGCTACATGCACTCCCCTGAATGCTCATTTTTTATAATTGTTACTTAATCCCTTGCTACACAAAGCATGGTTCCCAGATCAGCAACATCTTCATCACCTGGGGCGTTGTTAGAAATGCAGAATTTCAGGCTCCTAACCCCAGAGCTATAGAATCAGAATCTGCATGCTAACAAGATTCCCGGGTGATTGTAAATTTTTAAAATTTGGGGAAGCATTGGTCTGGTCCCTTGTGGAAAGTATATGGGTCATTTTGCCAACAGGTCTCTCACAGTTTCTCAAAAGCTATTAATTGAAGTTTTGTGAGTCTCCAAAATCAAAACCCTTCTTAAGGTGCCATGCAAACACATGTAATTATATCTGATTCTGTGAATCATGTGAAGTCAGAGCACTCAAAATTTATTAGGTTGCCTACATTCTATTGATTTTTACTAATAAAAACACCTATTTCATATCATCCAAACTAGTATTTTGGGAAAAATAATATAATCAAGAGAACATGGAATTTAAGCCACGTGAGTCTATGTTAGAATCATAGTTATTCTACCTATTTGCTCTATAACCCAGGGAAATATCACTTAGACTTCCTGAGTTTCAATAGTCTCAACTGAAAAATATGGATAATAGCCCTCTATTCCTATGGTTATTAAGTTGATTCAATGAGAAAATATATGTGATTATGCCTAATGGTTGGTTCATGGTAGACACTAAACAAATATATGGTTATCTTGGGACTATGCTTTCATTACCAAAGTGAAATGGACCATTAAGACACTTAATTTTTTTTTTTAAAAAAGGGCTATTTGGGTGTCCTGAGTTGCTGTTCTATATGTTTTAAGGCAGCGAGTATATTTTGAATACTCAAGGAAATATTTCCAAATGACTCATGAGTGCTTTCTTAGTTTTCATCTGTTTAGGAGGACCCTCTCAGCCCTTTCTAGGATATAGGGTCTCTAACTGATTTAGTGCCCTGTGGGTCTGCAAGAACTGTATTGCTTATCATTTTTCTTCTTTCCCCACCCCCTTCAGCAATGTGACCTTCTTTTCTATAGCGTTAGCAATGAACTCAGAAAGGTTTATACGCCAGCTGTAGAGTCAGATAAACAGATTTATATTAATCCACTGAGTAATTGGGAACATTTCATCTAATAAAGCATTTTGCTTAGATCATGCCAATTGACCAAGGTGAATAAAAGTTTTGCTGCATCATCTGCTTAGGAGAGTAAATTTGATTATAACATACTTCCATGGTGACATACTATATCACTGAAGAAAAATTGGGAAGTTGGGGTCTGACCTGAGGGACACATCAATTTCAGTTAAATTAATGTCCCACTGAAATCTTCAAATACCATTCTTTGGAGGCCAGTTTCAAGTAGTACTAGAGCAATGACATTTTATATTAGACTACTCTAATTCATGTCATTTCATGCAAAAAAAATGAAGTATAATTGTCTATTCATTTTATAGTTAAACAGACCTGAAATGTAGTAAAGGGGAACTTTTATAATCAGCCATACTAACAGATACCACAGAGTAACATGTTAAAGAAATTAAATATAGAGAAAAAAGATAAGAAAAATATATACAGTTTTATTCAAAATGTCTCGTTTCCTAGAAGTTATATACTGGAAAGCAAGAGATCAGACAGGACTAGTGTTGGTGGGATTGTACTTAATGAGAAATGATCTATTAATTGTCATTAATTACATTTTGCATGGGCTTCCAATAACATGGTATCTCTATAAATATGTATTTTTAATTTATAATTCAATTGTATTTAACATAAGCCTTGTTTAGGAGTAATTTACTACTTTAGCCCTCATGGAAGCAATATGAATCTGTGTTTATTGATGAAGCAAGAAAGTGCTCAAAAAGTCATTAATAGAAAGATTTCATCATATGTAACATACAGGAGCATAAACGGGTTATATAAAATGTGTTATTTACCAAGGTATTATCAATTTCTACAGCCAAAAAAAATGCATAAAGCATCGACATTCACATGCTCTGGAAGGACATTGAAACTTGTCTGAATTACTACCAGGGGAGCCATAGCATCTCAAAATTTTACTTGCTGGAGCTCAAAATTAAGTTTATCTTCACATTCTGGCCTATACAATAAAAAGACAGATCATATTGTGGCTGACAGCAAATTGAATCAGAGCCATGCCATATAAATTCAGACTGAACAAAAGGAAGTTACTTAGAGAAAAAACAAAGCAATGCAACAAGAAATGGCACTTTACATTACATCTGAAGACCCTTAAATACTCTTAAATGGTTCTTGTTTTGGACTTAGCAGTCCAAGAGAGGCCAACTAGTTTAGTACAATCAGCTAATTTTCTTGAGGAGAACTCAAGATTCAGCGTAGTTGCAGGTCCAAACTCCCATCATTTATTAGTAAATTCTGTTCACTGCTCTAAAACTGACTTCAATTCTAATGTCTTTTTTTTTTCTCATTAAAGCTCACTGACAACAACAAATATGTTCTGTTGTTTTTCAAATATACCAGTGCCACAATTTTGCCATATTCACATAAAACCTACCTTAGTATTTTTCTTTAAATATTGTTGAAATTTTTCTTTTAATCTTTATTCTCATATTCACTTATAAACAGTAACATTGAAGTTACAGATGTGATGCGTAGGTTACGCAGTTTTTTATACTAAGCATAAAATGATTATATTACTCTTAAGATAAAGAGCTTAATTTGTTTGCTGTCTATACTCATGCTATGTAGCTTACTTAGGGAAACAGTGACTTTAGTTTCATCTTCCACAAATATTTACTGAACTGCTGAGTACAAAGTCCTGTAACAGGGATTAGGATGGAAGATACACAAAGATGAATAAAAATATCATCAAGGTTTTCACAAAAGCTTGAAATTTAATAGAGGATGAGGCATGTACACAAACAGTGTAAATGAGAAAACATAGAGGAATGGGGAAAGTGCTGAGGTGACGCTGAACTTGACAGTAAGGCAGCCTCAAATTTGTAAATTTGAGCACTGCCATTCAGTCCTTGACCAGTCTCCCACCCTACAAGTGGTGGAGAAAATGAAGCTAGGGAAACTGGATTGAATAGGGAGTAACTGTGAAAAAGAAGTGTGCTTTTTCTCTTTAAATATGTTTTGAATTATTTTTTATCTTACCTAAATCTACAATTGTATTTAACCATGCTTTTGCACTGTACATTTCTATCATGGTCTCTGCCTCCTTTAGCATGTACGACATCCTGCAGAGAGCTGCAATCAGAACTGAAGAGAACTGAAAATTCAAAGCCAACAAATGCTTCCAAGGCCCAAGCCTCCATTTGGGAAACTATTCCCTGAGGAACAACTCGTATTTCTGTGGCAATCGATGTTTTTAATTAAATTTTAATTAATTAAGTTTTGGTAATGGATGGTGTGATGGTAGCACAACATTGTGAATGTAATTAACAGCAATGAATTATATATTTGAAAGTGGTTAAAAGGGGGGATTTTAGGTTGTGTATATGTTAATAGAATAAAACTCTTTAATAAAAGAAAACATAGGACTGTACAAAACAAACAGTGAACCCTAGTATAAACTGTGGACTATACTTAATAGTACAATTATACCAATGTTTTTTCATCAATTTTAGCAAATGTGTAAAACTAATACCAGGTGTTAAAAATATAAGAATATGGGTATTTTGGCCCTTACTTAAAAGCTCATTAGGTGATAAAGCATAAATATGGCTGGCTAGCTAGCTGAGAATGCATGAAAGGACAGTTTTGTTAGATCAAAGGCCCTGGAGGAGGAGAGGGGACAACTAGGGCAGCGGAGGAACCCGCTGGGCTTCCCTAACCCAGGCTCCTGTGGGGTCCGTGGAAGTGCGGGTGGGGAAGCACATGTGTCTCCTGGGTTCTTGCCTTTATTGTGACCCAGAGGAGAGGGGTCAGGCTTTCCCATGGATACTGGGGGATTGGAAGTTTCAAACTATATGGCACAAAAAGCAGAAATGGAAAGGTACATTTGGAGAAGCTGAGGGCCACTTCTTATCATCCAAGCCATATGGAGTTCCTGCCCTGCTAGTAAATTATGTGGAGTGAGAGGGCAGAAACAGCAAGGGGCTGATTGGAGAAGCAGCAGCCCAGGAGCCATTCAGAGAAGCTAGGGTCAGCTCTTATCATCCAAACCCTATAAGGGTCCAGGCCTTGTTAAGGATGTGTAAGTTTGACAACTGGGAATCAGTTTAAGATTGCTTTTCCTTTGGTTTACTCCTAAAGGAGCTAATAAGCAGTACAAGGCATATATGCAAGATAAGGATGAAGCTAAATAGATGAGTCCTCTGTTGCTTCCCTTGTAACTCACAGATACATGCCAGAAATTTATTGTCTTGGCAGCCCATGTGGAGTGATATCCACAGACAGGAGTTGATTGGAACTGTGGGTTCACTGCCTTTTATACCCTCAGCCATGTGAACAAGAAGCAGCTTATACTAACAGTCAGTATTTCTAGAACCGAGGAAGCCATTACAAAACTATATACACTTTGACATCATAATTTACTCCTTACCACCATATTTATTGAGTCTTGGTTACAGTGGCTAAACACTGGAAACAAAGTCAATAGGCAAATGGTTTAATAAATAAGTGGCAGTACAACCACAGACTTTTATGCAACCATTAAAATGATGAATTAACACTAGATCAATTGACAGAATAATTTCTGTGTGGTATTATTGAGTTAGAAAGAAAATTAAAATACGTATAATATATTAAAGGATAAAATTGTTTCAAGGTAAAATCTTAGCTCTTGAGGATTGAATCATGATTCCCCAAAAAAGCGTATTCAAGTTTTAGTCCTGGTCCTGTGGGTGTGGACCCATTGTAAATAGGACGTTTGAAGATGCTATTCTTAGTAAAGGTGTGCCCAAACTAAATGAGAGTGGGCCTTAATCCAGAGTGGCAGAAGTCCTTATAAGCAAAGAAAATATGACACATAAGTAGAAGCCAGAATTTGGAGAAGCCAGAGATTGCCATGTGACGGAGGACTGCCAACGCCAGAATATTATAGACTTTGTAGAAAGAATGGCTTTGTTGACACCTTGATTTGGACTTCTATCCTCCAAATCTGTGGGCCAATCAATTTTTGTTTTTTAAACGAAAGAAAAACATTTTAATTTGTGGAGATGGAACTTCAATAATATATTATTTTATGTTTAAAGATTCTTGTACTCTGACTCAGCCAGGTTCCAGACTCTGTTTTACAGCTGTTAGAGAAAGTAGAAATGACATGATGCATTTTTGTTGCAAGAGCATATGTTTTCTGGTTTGTGTCCACAATAAATGTGAATGCAGCAAGATCAGCACTGTCCCCATACAGACATCCAATTTGTCATTATTGCTTCAGACAACTCAAGTAATGACCTGTGGTGCACTTCGCGCTTCAGAGTATGTAAGTGGGAGAAAATGGAGAAATACTTCTTCTTCTCCATCAGCAATTCTTTCATTAATTAAGAAAACAGCCATGAAACAAAGACAGACATTTAAGATTTTGGACATGACTGGGAACTGGGAAAGCATATAGAGTGGACAGTGGAAATCACCTTCACTAGATGCTCACAGTGGAGTTAGGGGAGAGAATATCTAGGGGTTCTATAGCCCTCAGTGCGAGACTGGAGAGAGAGAGAGAGAGAGAGAGAGAGAGAGAGAGAGAGAGAGAGAGAGAGAGAGAGAGAGAAAGAGAGGAGAAAGAGAGAGAGAGAGAGAGAAGGAGGGAGAAATTGAGTATGCAGGGAGAGGCTCCAGCTGTCTGTGGAAGCAGCTGGCTCTTTAAAATCCCCCCTGCCTTGGATGCCTCACAGCATGATGAGAACACAACCACCATGCTCTCCAAGTACTTCTGGGTGCAATTGGAAAGTATTGTTTTATTCCACCAACCACAGAAGCCACTTAGTTTCCTAGGACCCCTGCTGAATTTAGCGATCACTAGGGGAAAGTTCTGTATTTGAAAGATATTCCTAGCCAAAGCTCTCACACTATGAAATACCATATCTATGCTGGTCACAAAGCAAAGTTCATTGAACTTCAAGGCACTGGCTATGTCTCAATAATTTGCTCAGCCTATTGTCTGAAAGAGTTCACTAGGAACTTAAATTTCCTAAATAATTGTCAGAGTAGTTTATGTTTAGGGCTTTATCTAGTTATTGCTGTTTTTCTAGTGTGTTGATTATGTCAATGTTTTTAATTATGCAAATGTACCCAGAGGCTTTGGCAGTGGGCACGTGTTTTATATAAACATGAGTATACATAAACACATTCATATCCATCTTGCTCCCTGTTCCTCAGAGTTTTGTGTTTTTTTCCCCAGCCCACTCCCACGTTCAGCCTCACCAGGGTAGGTGCATACATGCCATCCTTTGCATATCTAAGAATCATCTTCCATCACCACCACCAAACAAACAAATAATATTCTTATTTGCCTCCTTTGCCATTTTAGTTGCTATATTTCAGAAACATTTTTATTCTCTCTCTGTTTTAAAGATATCAGGACCTTCTCCACAAAATGCTTTTTTGGAGTATGGAATACATAAGAAGGTGGGCCCTTATTGAATCCCATCCAACTCCCAAAGGAACTCATTAAGAAATAGTCTTAGTTATAAGGTTGTTCCATTGACTGGGTTATGATAACAGCCTCTCTGCTATGCTGTATGAGTATTTCACGGTAGATACCACATCAATGTGGCAGCTGCCTAGAAATGTATGGCAGGCCTCTGCTATGCCTTCATCAGTGTGTTGTGGAGGTCAGGATTCCTAGTAGGGCAAGGTGTCCCTTATGTTCCCACAACACCTCTATCCTAACACTTATCGTGCTTACTTATCCAATATCCTCTCTCCCTAGACTGGGAACTTCTTCAGGTCAGGGACCATGATTTGTGCTCCCCATCATCCACCTACCACAGCACATACCACAGAATTTGGTTTGTAAGTACATATCCTTAAGGAATATTAGCTTTCTTCCTTCTCATTCCTTCCTATCACTCCCTTTTTCACTATCTTCTTCTCTATCTATTGCCTATTGTCTCTCTTTCCAGACTGAAAACTAAAGATTAGAAGATTATATTTAAGTTTCTGGTTTATATTTGCTATTGTTGGCAGAGTATAGTTTTTGTCAGCTTAAGAGAACCTGTCCATCTGGAAAGAGAGGTCCCTGGAAATCCTGTCTGGGAAGTACTTTAACCTCACTTTTGCTTCTCTTTCTATTTAAGTAAATGTTGACCACAAAAATAAAGGCCGGGAGTCCTTTTATATCATAAAGTCAGGCATTGGCAAGGGTATGGAGAAATTAAAACTCTTATACACTGTTGATGGGAGCATAAATCTATACCGGTTGGGAAGCAATTTAGCAGTATCTCCAAAGGCTTGAGATACACACTCATATGCACACACACATAAATATGTCAAAAGACCCAAAAAGTCTTTTTATCAGATTGTTATTTATAGAAACTTTAGCACATAAGCTTAAGTAAGTTTGCAAAAAAATGTTCATTGCTGCATTGTTTATAATGGTAAAAAATGTGGGTGAAAATAAGTCCTCAAGAAGGAATGGTAATATAAACTATATGACCTTACCCAGTGGCTAAGAAAAATAGGTATATGTGTATAACATGAAACAATATCAAAATTATATTGTTGATGACTAAAGTTAGAAATGTGTATATGGTAGAGTTTATCTGATTTTAAAACAATCTCCTAAGACCAAATGTATGTGTAACAGAAAAACATTTTTTTTTTCACCAAATTGACATATCCACATCCATGTTTAGGGTAGGAACTGGATCCCTGTAGCTCTATCTTTAATGTTTGATTTTTACAAGGAACACTGCATTTGTCCTATATAGCTATATAATTGGCTATATAATTAAATAAGTTTTAAAGTCCTCATATGAGGTGATTTTTATGAAGAAAGTTTAAACTTAGAGTTGACAATTCCATGTCCAGAAGCAGATAAATTAATTTTTTGGTTAGCCACAGGGTTGGCTATAAGTAGGAAAATTTTGTTTGCAGCACCTGCTTATGCTCTTTCTAACATCCCTTCTCCATGTCTAGTGTTGTTCACTATTCTTTTAGGTGTCCAGGGCTATCAAGCTGCCTTCTGGCTCTTTAAAGATCACATTCTTTGTGATGTTCTCCTTAGAGGTCACTCAATGTACAGATATCTCTACATCATAATTGGCTGACATGTGTCTTCCTTTCATTTATTGGCACATGACTAGATAACCACTTCATTATTAATTTAAACAAGAGATAAAATTTAATTTGCATTACCCTATGGAAATAGCATTTGTAAATTTTACTGCCTCTGATGGTGAATGGTGAGAAAAAAGAGAATTTCAGAAACATAAACTTAAATATTTCAGGTACCCTAATTTGTGGTTTGATTTTAAGAAAGGGATGAAGGAAATCACTTCTCCAAATCTTCACCCACCTAATAACTGATATTTAAAATCCAACAATTTAGCATTTATAGGTTTGAAAAACAGAAATCAAATCTTTGGAAAGGACAGAACTTAATTCAGGGCTCTGTATTTTGGGTAAACTGAAACTCCAATGAATCTGTGAAAAAGAAAAAGCAAGGGTGGAAAAAATTTACATCTTTATCTTCATTAATCTCTAAGTGAAATTTAGTATTTCTTTGAGTTAATAAGGTATGCAAAACACACAGTAATATTGACAGTATCTATGAATTTGTCACCAATGGATATTACAGATATTTTCCTATCATATTACAGCTGTTGCAAATATGGGTAAATATTATTAAACCTTATCACTGTTTAGAAATTACAATAATTATTTGACTTGCTATTGAACCTTCATTTAGTGTGCTAAAAAAGGCATATATCATATCAAAAATTTGTTTTTTAAATATTTTGGTAACTGTTTTCAATATAAACTATTTTATAATCCTATTTTTAAATATTGTATGCATTTTAAAACACCATTCTGAGAAGGAATTCCATAAGCATCACTAGAATGCTGAAGTGGTCCATCACACTGAAAAGATTAAGTTTAATAATCAATGCTTTGTTAGTATTTATTTGCACCATAGCATGAAGAAAGGACCTGGAAGCTTCTTAATTGTTTAAACTTGCTTTTTAAGCAATTGCTTTCTTTTTAAAGAAAATTTTAAGCAATTTTTACAAGGACAAGGGCTACTTCATGTCTGTGGTGGCAGAGAAAATTCATGGATGAGGAATAAGCTTCTGACAAGTTAGAGGTCAAAAGAAGATTGCGCCATACTTAACTGTGTATAAATTTTCTACTAGCAATGGACACCCAAATATTAAAAGGAAAAAGTGGTTAGACACACATTATAAGGTCAACCTTTCTTCCCCAACTTCCTTGTTATCCTTCCTTATATTTTGATCATCAGATTGTCTGTGATTCTTCTACCACAGGATGCAGAGGTAAAACTAAACAGGGAGAGATTATGCCAAAAGAAGCATAATCATTATTGCAGCTTTGATTAGATGCTGGCAAGGAAGTCAGAATGAAATGGCAAAGCAGAAATATTTTTTCTTTCTAGCCACAAATTCCAGAATATTGAGTATAATGTGCTGAAAGAAACATGAGCCCCATTGGTGCCTTCCATATATCCTGGGGACCATAACTCCATGTGTACTTTCAGGTTAGAAAGTCTTGGGAAAACTTGCATTTCTCTAAAAGTGAAAGTCCATTAAGACTCATGTCTCCACCTGATCACTTAGATCAGAACTCATCAGATTATATAAATCTCTCCCAGGTGTATTTTCTGGTATGCCTGTCTATAAACTGTCTCTGGCTTCTGTAACCTCTTGGGGTAGGACTAGAATGAAGGCATGAAGCATTTGGAAAAATTGGCTTGTCATCTAGATAACCATGAACAAGGTATTTAACTTGTCTCCATTCTAGATTCATAAAATTGGGATAATAATAGTAACTGCCCCATAGAAAGTTGTTGTGAATATTAAATTAGGTAATAGATGTAAAGAAGGTAGAGTACTGTGTGGTTCATAGTAAGCAGTCAGTAAATTCTAGCCATTATTATTATTACTATCAGGCACCCCTACTCTTTCCTACCTTCTCTGGCTCTTTCATCCAGGTTTGTTCCCTGAGAAGTCATTTAGGCCTCTCCAGCACAGCCATTGTAGTTGCCTCCAAGAAAACACTGATATCTGTTCCCTTCCATGCCCTGGAATGTGGAAGTAATTGATGAGTTGCAGACTCATATATGTAATGCCCCACATATCCAGAGTTCCTCTGCACTGAAATATGTAGCTTATTCTCTACTCACCTCAAACATCTCCTAGGCAAAAAGGCAGCATTACTTTGGGACCTCTTAAAAGTGTTCTTAAGCATCATGGAGAAACCCTCTCTGTGGGAATAGTAGTAACTTCATTTTATGTTTTTTCAAAAGATTAAATCTGGAGTGCCTAGCATCTGAACCAATCTCATTCCTTCTCTTCATATTTAAGGTATAGTAGGTCGTATCTGATTTCAGAAAGCATTAAACCTTCATATGTAAATCAACATTTCTCTAAAGCAAAACAATTCCTTGCTCTTCTGGATGTTTGCTTGCCCCACTGATGTGAAAGCAGGGAATACAGTCATAGTATTCATTAGACTGAAGATATATATTCCCTATCTCTCTCCCCAGTGATTAATTTCTCTTTTCCTTTGTTTGATTTCTCTTTTTCTCTCTTGTATACACTCACTCCTTCTGCCTATTAGATCCTAAGGCAATACTATCAAGGCTGCTATGTTCTATTTTCTTCACAACTCCAAATAAAAATGATGAAGAGTTACTTTGTTTAAAACTAGAATATTTCAGATATTGAGCTACTGCTAATATACCTTCCTATTAGAAGATATTCAATTTGGGGAATCATTTATATATAAAAACAATTTTCAATGTTTTGTTTTAAAAACATTTTCTGTTTCACTTTGAATATTTGAAACTCAATTTGATTCTACAAGCATTTATTGAGAGCCTCACATATTAAAGACACTGGTTAGGTGCAGTGTGGGATGTGCATAATAAGTAATATTGGTAGAGCACATTATCATTTACAATGTATTTCCAAGTTTATCAGCAAAGTTCTCACAACAACTTGTTTCAGGAAAGACCATTCTTATTCCCATTTCACAGATGATGAAAGTAGGTCTCCAAAAATTAAGGAAATCATTCAAAGTCCACTACGTAACTCACAAATGGCTAAAATGGTTATCAAACCAAAATCTTTTGATGCCATATTCCCTATTCTTTCCAACAAATCAGAGGTTCCATTCCAGCCCTCAAGAAACTTAGAGTACATTAGGGGATATTGATAGATTTGACACATGACACAATATAATAAATTATAATTGAAATTCAGACAAATTGCTCTAAAGGTCCTGAAGACAAAATTTTTATGGCTTAGAAAAGCTTCATGAAAAGGGGAATTTTATTTGGGTCTTGAAGGATTACTATGGATTTTCATTGTTAGAAGTAAATAGGACTTTCAGAGAGAAAGAATAATTTTCCTGTTCCAAAACACTGAGGTGATTAAAATGTCTTCAGAAAAAATCTGGTTGGTACAGATTGGAAAGGGATGTTAGCCCTTAATAGAACTACTTCCGTTTCTAAGAAGTCACAGCTCATCTTAGGCAAAAAAGACACCAGGTGATACATGGAGATACATGAGACCAGTGTTTCTCATGACTTGGCTCAATGCAGACGCTGTGCAGACTTTCAGAGGCCACCCCGGACTTACACATCCCAAAGGACTTCACTTGATCTTCCAGTCCCATGTATACAACCACAACATTAACTATATCCTATTTATGCATATTTTTATACATATATAAAGTCTGTTATTACGAGGGCAAAGAAGAACAGCATGATTCTTACATAATTTGGTGATAACACATTCCAGAACTCTTCTGTATATTAATAGTAATAGAAAACATTTGATATTACTTTACTTTTAGCTTTTTATTGTGATTATATAGATATATCAAAATTTCCCTTTTAATCACTTTCAAGTGTATTAATTATATTCTCAAAATTTTGCTACCATTGCAATCATACATTACTGAAACTTTTTCATCACTCAAAACAGAAACTCTGTACCCAGTAGGCAATAACTTCCATTTCCATAAACCTTTGCCCAAGGGCCCCTGTTAACCTGAAATCTACTTTCCATCCCTATGAATTTGCTTATTCTAGGTTGACATAATAGTGAAATCATACAATATTTGTCCTTTTGTGTCTGGCTAATTTCACTCAACATGATGTTTGTTTTCAAGGTTCATTCGTGTTATCGCATGTATCACAACAGAATTCCTTTTTACAGGTAAATAATATTCTGTTTTATAAATATAACATACTTTGTTTATCCATTTATCTGTTGATGGTCATTTTGTTGATTGCTTCCACCATTTGGTTATGGTGAATAATCCTATTATGAACATTGTTATGCAAATATTTGTTCAAGTCCTGCTTTCACTTATTTTGGATATACACCTAGAATTAGGATTGACAGGTCATTCTGTGTTTCTATTCAATGTTTTATGTTCACTGATTCTATGTTCAGCTTTCTGAGGAGCCACCAAACTGTTTTCTGTGGGTGCAGCATTTTACATTCCCACCAACAAGGTAAAAGTGTTCATATTTCTCCATATACTTGGCAATAGTAACTTTCCACTTTTGAAATAACAGCTATCTTAGATGATATAACGTGGTATATCATTCTGGTTTTGACTTGCATTTCCATTTTAACTTGCAGTATACTGAATTCTATACCAAGAATACAATAATATTGGTGTTTATGTTTACCCATGTTGTTACATTTATTGTGGCTCTCTTTTCCTACGTAAGACTTTCAGTTACTATTCATTGTTCTTTCCTTTCATTGTGAAGGACTCACTTTAGCATTTCTTATAGGGCATGTGTAAGTGGTGACAGACTTCCTCAGCTTTGGTTTATCTTACAATGTCTTCATCCCTCCCTCATTTTTAGGAAGGACAGTTTTGCCAGATATAGAATTCTTGGTTGACAACTCTTTTCCTTTCAGCACTTTAAATATGACATCTCACTGTTCTCTGGCTTCCAAGGTTTCTGATGAGAAATTGGAACATAATTTTATTGAGATCCCTTATGTAAAATGAGTGGTTACTTTTAGTATTCTCTGTCTTTGGCTTTCAAAAGTTTGACTACACTATGTCTTGGTGTGGTTATCTTTGAATTTATCCTACTTAGCATTCTTCAGGCTTTCTGCATTTGTATATTCATGTCTTTCATTTATTTGGGAAATTTTCAGCCATTGTTTTTTCAAATATTCTTTCTGCCCCTTTCCCTTTCTCTTCTCCTTCTAGTATTCCATTATGCATAGCTTGGTACACTTCATGGGGTTCTGTAAGTCTCTTATGCTCTGCTCACATTTTTCATTCTTTTTTCTTTCAGCTCCTCAGACTGAATCATTTCAATTACCTTAATTACATTTTTGCCAATTTGTTCTCCAGCTTTTTCAAATCTGCTGTTGAACCCCCTAGCATATTATTTATTTCAGTTATTGTGATTTTCATCTTCAGAATAGCTGTTTTGTTCTTTTAAAAAATTCTAATTCCTCCTTTTGTTTACATATCATTTTCCTGATTTCCTTTACCTCTTTGACCATATTTTCCTTTAGCTCACTGAACTTATTTAGGAGAGATGGCAATATTTTTGATTAGTTGGTCCAGTGTCTGGGATTCCTCAGACATATTTTTTTGTTGCTTTATTTTGTATTCTTTTGAGTGAGCCATCTCTTACTGTTTCTTTGGATGCCTTGTAGTTTATTATTGAAGCCTGACTATTTGAATATTTGATGTATTAATTATGGAAGTCAGATTTCCATTCTTTCCCATGGTTTGTGGGATTTTTTGTTTTTGTTTTTCTGGTTTCATGAAAGCTATAGTGTAGATAGATTATGTATTGTAGCTATCCTTTAATGTTTAGCCCAGTTAATATTGAACCTATAGATCAGCTGTGGTGAACAATTAAGGTCTTCTCAGGCCTTTATGAGTATGCATATTAACTTGGGCATGTATAGTAGCCTTCAAGAATTTCCTAATATAAGCAAATGTTCCTGGATGTCTTAGTTTCTCCTCCAAATAAAGAGAGTCTTTCCCTACGTTCTCCTCTCAGTCCCCAGGTACCATACACTTTGTCTCAACCTGTTTTTGTCCCAGATGCCTGCAGGTTTTCTCAGTTATTTTCTTCCTTTCTGTACCACTTCTCTGCCTCAGGTAAATTCTGAGATAGATGACCCAAATGAACACTCTGATTCAACCATCCATTGAAAGTGGATATACAACCACAACAAATTTGGACATTAAATGTGCTGTAAGCAGACATCAGGGACCTGTACTGGAAATGTGACTTAAACTGTTGCACTAGTAAGGCAGTCCTCTGAGCCACTGACATTTACACAGCCTGCCATGCTAAGCAAGGAGAGGAGGAAGGGTCAAGACAAGTGAAGGTGTCTTGAAGCTTTACTACCAATGTTAGGTTTCCTTTTTCCTGATTAAGCATTCACTCAATTGTTGTCTATCCTTGAGTTCTAGGGAAGTTTTCTGGAGTTCTAGGGAAGTTGGTTCTGACACGTTATGCTTGCATTCGATGTTTCAGACTAGAGCATTTTCCAGAAGAGTCTTACTCCACCATATTGCTGTCTCTAATTCTGCTATTACTTTTGATTTCTCCTCCAGTCATCCTTTCATCTAATCCAATGCCTTCTGCTTTGGAATTGCTCTTCCTTGTTTTACCTACACTTTACATTGACTTTATTCTGTAGATATTTGAATACCACTGAAATTTCTGTATTAGGGACAGCTTGACAAGAGTTGTGCTTTAGTAAGATTTTTCTTAAAATTGTGCATGATATGGATTCAAAGAATCCATATACTTTAAAAGTTCATGAGAAAGAGAGAAAGAGATAGCTCTTGGCTAGATTATTATTAGAAGTAAAAGAAAGAAAGGTGATAAATGTGAAATAAAGTAAGGGTGTGCATTTTTTTCATAACTATCTTGCAAGATTTTGCATTAAATTTGTAATCAGACTTAATGTAAGAAAGACTCTAAGGTTCTGATAATTTCTGACTAGAATAGTGATTCAAGGATGGAGACTATGATGAAAAATGTAAGAAGAAATTTTTGTTCCTGTCAAGTTTGAGTTGTTGGCAGAACATTCATGGGAAAATGTCCTTTGGTCCTTGAAAAATGATGTGTAAGAGATATGGGTATTGATTTATGATTACTTAACAGAAGGAAGGAGTGTGGGATAGATTCTAGAAGAGAGAAGAAAAAGTGGCTGAAGGAAAAAACTTACAGGAGACTTACATTAAATGTAGGGGATAGGAACAAGAGGAAGCAAAGAAATGGTCAGAGAGATAGAGGGGAATGAGAGCAATTCAGTATCCTGGAATGAGCAAAAAGGGTAATGAACAACTAGATAAATTCAGCATAGTGGGTAAGGTGAATAATGGCTGAGAAAGAGGCCCAGAATTTTTCACTAGGAAGTAACTGATAACTTCTAAAGGAGAAAAAAAACAAAGAAGAGTGAGTGGCTCAAAGCTATCCTGCCCAGTGTGGAACAGGGAGGGGGAGATAGAAGAACCACATGGCATTTATTTAATTTTGAAAACTTGAAATGGTCTGATGAGTTTCACTCTTTCAGGCTGCATTCCATCCATATTATCACAGGAAGTTAATAATTGCATTTAATGCTGGTCGAACACCTAGAAAATACATTGCATATAGTAGGTATTCAGAATGGAAATATTTGATTTTTATGGCTTATGTTGGATTTGGATTGAAGGATAGCCTCAGCCAATAGGAAGCTAGGATTAAACATGAAAGTAATGGTATAACTATTCTAAGTGACTCCTTAGAAGCAGAAGTTGATTTAATGAAATGACAGCCTATTCACATATTGGTTAGCTTATTTTTCGGTCATCTATTTTACAGCTTCTTATACTTATTTCTAATTTTACATCTGCTTACTGCTAGCCAGAGAAAGCAGGGTGGTTACAAAGTAAACTCCACCATCATGTCCCAAAGCTCTGTGAATATGTGTGCTCTGAGACAATTCAAACTCTATTAAAAGAAATACAATGAAATGGAAACTTTAGTAAGCCTCATAATTATATATCCTTATCTTTTGATACAACCTCTTCTTTTTCATTGTAGTTACAGATGCTCTGTCAATGATAACAACAGTTTCCACAATTTTCCCTTTGACCTCCTCTGTAGGGCTAGAATCTTGGATTTATTTTACCAGGAGCAACTATTTAAACATGGCAGTGTTGATTCATAAGCATCACCCTTTCATTTCCACCTTCCCACATGGGAAACATATATCTTTTCTTGCAACTTGTTAAAGTTTTGATCAAGTGCATACCACATTAAACGTTTGCAGCCATAGAGTGAATACATTTCAGCTATTAAAAAATCAGCAAAGACCTACACTATAGTTCTGTAGCTAAAGCTGTTCAAGACAAAGCCAAGACAAAGCCCCAAATCCTCATAAATATAGAAGTAACTTATTAAGTTTCATTTAAACATCCCAATGTGGGCAATAACAGGGTTCTGGGTGGCAGTTGGGGTGCATGTTTACAGTTTTTTGCAATTCTTTCTGCAGAATTTATGATCTGTACTATATGCAAAGCTCCTGCTTTTGTCTACAAATGTTGACACAATTGTATGGACTGCTGCACAGACCTGGAACTTCCTATACCCCAGATGGTGTCCCTCAGCAGCATCAGGAGGAAGTTCACTTTCCTTTTAGGCATTAAGAGGACATGTAAGCTTCATCTCAGGCTTAGCGAGAATAACAGAGCCTTCTCTCTTTAATTGCTTATCAAACCTCTAAAGAAAAGCACTAAAATATCAGGGTTGAATGTTCCTATGAAGAATATTGATTGCTTCTTTAGAGTAATGTTGGTATTTGAAAGCCATTCATTTAGCAGATATTTATTGAACATTAACTATGTACCAGGAATTCTTCTAGATATTAGGGATATTGAAAAGAAAAACAAGATTTCTTAAAATTTTTGTCTGTCTCTTTGTCTTTAATAGGCAACTTATACCTATTTAACTCATTTGATCGTCTCATCAAAATCAACTTCTCAATGGCTTTGTGTTCCAATTTCAAGCACTTTTCCCTTTATGGAACCATCTCCCATGTGTAGATGATTGGAACATAATGCCAAAGGGCAGGTGTGTTTTCTGTTTTGGCCATATGTCATTCATTATATGGGCACATCCATATTTCATCTTGGACATCCAGATTATATGATATCCTCATGCCTTACTGTAACCTCTGGCTCACTTCCAGCATTGCTGCTTTCTGTTTTTCAGTACAAATTCTCTGTGGTTTGGCGTATTATGTCCCAGATGTATTCATTTGGACTCTCCCTCAGGAAGTCTGGGGTCCCACGGTGGTAATGTCTGAGGCAAACACTCAGAGTTTCCTGTAATGAGTCCTCATTCCAGGCTTCATGATTGCTGTCAGTTACCCCTCATGGAGAGCAGTGTCTGCCAGACCATTATTTTCCTGCTGAAGCTGCTCCCTGCAATTCTATTTGGGAGGCTTCACATTCCAGCTTTCTATGTGGCATCCAGATGAGCTTATTTGAATTTCATGGCTGGGAAATTTATTCATGAAACCTGGACTTTTGCCTTGATGTTGCACACTGATCTCTAGATCTTTACTGATATACTAAACAGATATAGTAGCTCAGAAACTATTGCTTAATTATACCATTTTTGGAGGAGTGAGGTAATAGTAAGAGAGGTACAACCGAACTTAGCTATTTCAAAGAGCCCAGAAAGCCAAAACATCTTGGTAGATACATTTAGGGTATTATTAATTCACAGAATTGTGATTTATGTGTATCAAGATAAACATAATGATTCTATAGCATCCAGTACCCAATAGGATCCAGCTAATAAGATGGTAAGTGCTAACCTGCCCTCCAATATCAATCCTCTGGGTCCCATATTTTCTCTAACAGTCTTGAAGATAATAAAACCTAACATTGTTTGAATCTTTATGATGCAGCAGGTATTCATCTAAAGTCTTCTATGTATGGTTTCCATTTTAATCTTTCCCTAAAACCCACAAGAGCAGTGATATTTTTACCCTCATTTTGCATTTGAAAAAAAACAGGCCTAGCAAATTAAAAAACAAAACAAAAAAACATATTTGAAATCACCCAGCTAATACTAGCAAGTATGAGAGCTCAGTAATAGAGTATAGGAGATTCTGAGTATTGTCACAGGTTAAACTGGTGACAGTAAGACTTCGAAATTATACCTTGATGCACTTTCACCTTTATTAATTTTTTTCACCTTTATTAATTTTAAAAGTTTACCTAATTTTTTAAAAAGGGAGGAACATAGCCCATGGTTCAAGTGTTTGACTCTCTTTGTTTCTCTATCTTTTATGTGCAAAGATAGAATATAAAATAAATGAGGTTATGAAGTTCCTAGTGGTATGATGGAATAGTGAAAGATACACAGTTTCATAACTCAAAAAGAGAGATTGATAGGTACAACATCATGTTCCCAGTTGCTAATTGAGTTAAGCCTAGGCTGAGCTTAACAGAATGAAAATATCCTCAACAGAAGAATGAAGAAGAAAAAAAAGGTAGCCAAATCCTGAATCCTGCTCCAAAGATAAACCTAAATTGTTGTGGCAAGGCTCATGCTAATTTAACTATGTTCTCAATAAGTATTCAATAGGCCGGGAGCAATGACAACCTTCCAGTTGTTATTTTAGAGCTCAAAGACCCTTATTTCTTACTATGAAATAAAATATATAAATGCTTATGTTTGGGTGGACAATTTTATGCAGGAATCACATTAAATGAGACTGATATATAATTTGAAGTCTCAACTGTGGCGTGCCACAAATGCCTGACTGCATGCCAGTGGCAATATAGCCCTTCCATCCCACCTACCTAGATTGGAGAAAACACATGGAAAAGGGTTTGCTGCTCTAAAACAGAAAGATGGAGAAAGGTGTGGCAGAGGGGAAATGGCAAGGCAGAGATGACAGAGGTAAAACAATCACGTTTCAGAAGACACAAAGACAGGCAATTTGATTACATAGCCAGGTTAAATGAGCCTTAAAGGAAATAACACACACCTTGAGCTAGCTCCTTCTAACACTTTACATTGCCTTCCTAGAAAGCACTGAGTAGACAAACAGGAAGTAGAGAATGCACAGTAACCACGTTTGCATGATGTCTTTATTGGGCCCTCAGTGGACACAGGGAGCCTCCAGAGGTGGGTGAAAACACTGCCACCTGGTAGATTTCTCCTTCTTGTCTCTGTACATTTCCTCAATCCCTGTGATTCATTCCCTTGTTCCGAACACAAATAACCTTCAATGTGTGTTGGCTTATTTGTTCTGCTTCCTTCACTTTCCAAATTACCTGTCCCAAATATCTCTCTTACCTTTTGTACTTCTTTAATTTTTCCTGTCTTCATTATGTCTTCAGTCAGGCCATTTTAGATGTTTACCTGTATTTAAGATAAGACAAAGATCATTTGTCTAAAGAACACAAAACTTCAAGTTTTTATTTTCATAAAAAAAAAAGAAAAATCTCATGCTCAAGATGAATTTTATATTCATGAACCCTGTTCAAAATATAAAATGTAACTATGTGTGTGTGTGTATAAAATTCCTAAATACTATCATGTCCTGATATCATTTTCTAGATCCTCTGTTGTGGTTTGAAGTTGTATGTAACCCAGAAAAACATGTTCTTAAATTTAATCCATTTCTGTAGGAGTGAACCTACTTTAAGTAGATCTTTTGATGAGATTACTTCAGTTAAGGTGTGGCTACCTCAATCAGGATGGGTCTTAATCCTACTACTGTAGTCCTTTATAAGTGGAGTAAAATTCCGACAGACAGAGAGAAAGACATGGGAAGTAAGAAGCTGAAATCAATGAAACCTGAAAGAGAATAGAGATACCAGGAGAGGCCACCATGTGCATTGCCATGTGCAAGCTAAGGACCAAGAATCACTGGCAGCCAGTCCCAGAACATCAGTCTTTGGGGAAAGAACTCTTGCCTTGATGATGCCTTGATTCAGACTTTCTTTTTTTTTTTTTTAATTGACTTTCTTTTTTTTTTGGTACAGTTCTATAAGTTCCCCCCCATCCCACTTGCTGTCTGTGTCCATTTGCTGGGTGATCTTCTGTGTCTCTTTCTTGCCTTCTCTTCTCATTTTTCTCTTCTAGGCTTCGCCGGGATTCAATCCCAGGGACCTCCGATGTGGGAGAGAGGTACCCTGTCACTTGTGCCACCTTATTTCATGGTTTCTAGTGTGACTCGCCTTGATTCTCCCCTGCACTCCCTTTTTGTTGTGTTATCATCTTGCTATA
>JAQZBX010045640.1:0-20983 GCA_029593785.1 Cabassous unicinctus | reverse complement strand
CCCTCCCCCATACCCTAACCCTTTCCCCTGCACTCCTCTCTGTTGCCTCCTACCCAGCAACAACCCACGCCAACCTATCTCAACTTCGCCTGATTTTTAACCAATCAGATAACACCACACCACCCCTCAACCCTTTATATTGCACTGCACTTCCTCAATAAAGCAGACCTGAGTCACCAGCCTCGTCTCCGCAGTTTCTCTCCTGCGTCGCCCTCCATGCCGGATTCCCCCCACCGGGGGGACCAACCCTCCGCGGCCGAGCCACCCCCCAATTCACACCCTCATCCCCTCACCACTATCCTTCAGGGATATCCCAGAAAAGGGTTACAGTGTTGTAGCTGTCCACTTTCAGGTGGAAACCAAGCCCAAGCTTTCTATTCCTCAGTAAAATGATTGTAAGGTATTTCCCAAGAAGCCATAGCTGTGGGCTGGGAAAGAGGAGGTAATGTGGGAGCAGTGGTGGCCAGGGGCATTGGAGACGCTTCCTTGTATAACTTACTTATGCTTTCAGGACCTGCTTGAGCGCTATCTTATATATACCATTTCCATTTTATGATGAAGTCCTGCTTCATTATGTTTTGGTGGGTCAGACAACACCCAGCTTATGAGTGCAATGTTCTGTATATGTCTGTTACATCGAGTTCATTTATCATATTATTCAAGTTCTGTGTTTCCTTATTAATCTTCTGTCTAGATGTTCTATCTGTTGATAAGAGTAGTGTATTGAAGTTTCCAACTATTACTGTATAGATATCTATTTTTCCCTTCCATTTTGCCAGTGTTTGCCTCATGTATTTTGGTGCACTGTGGTTAGGTTCATAAATATTTATAATTGTTCTTTCTTTTTAGTGGCTTGAAATTTTTAATACTGTATACTGTCTTCTTTGTCTCTTATAACAGATTTTGATTTAAAGTCTGTTTTTTTTTATATTAGTATAGCTACCTCAGCTTTTTTTTTGTTTACTATTTGGATTGAATATCTTTTCTCCATCCTTTCACTATCAATGTACTTGTGTCTTTGGGTCTAAGGTGAGTTTCTTGTAAACAGCACATAGTTGGATCATACTTTTTTATCCATTCTTCCAATCTGTATCTTTTGATTTGGGAGTTTAATCCACTAGCACTCAGTGGTATTCCTGTATTGGCAGTGTTTATTTCAACCATTTTGTTCTTTTGTTTTTATATGTCACATAATTTTTGTCTCTCTTTCCCTTTATTGCAACTGCTTTTTCTGTATAGTTGCTCTTTTGTGATGGATCTGACTTATCCTTTTCTCATTTCTGTATATATTTTATATACTTTCTTTGTGGTTACCCTGGGATTTGTATTACACAACCTACCTAATAATTAGAAAAGCTAACAACTTAGCTTCAATATTATACAAGTTTTCTGCTCCCATATTGCTCTGTTTACCCTCTTTATGTTGTTTTTGTCCCACATTACCTCTTTATATTTTGCATGTACATTATCAGGAAATATGCTTTTTTCTTGCTCAATTGTATTCTGATTCTTACAGTAATTAATGAGTAAACTTATTTATTGGGGGTACAGTACTATCGGGTTTTGCATTTACCTTTTTAGTTATGCTTACTGAAGATTTTCATTTCTTCACATTACTCCAAACCACTCTCTCTTGTCTTTTCCTTTCAACCTGCAGAACACCTTTTAGTAATTCTTGTAGGGTAGGTCTTTTGTTGACAAATTCTCTCAGTTTCTGTTTATCTGTTAATATTTTAAACTCTCTCATTTTTGAAGGACAGTTTTGCTGGATAAAGAATTTTATTTGGCAGTTTTACTCTTTCAGTACCTTAATAGTGCCTTCTCACTTCCATGGTTTCTGATGAGAAATTGTCACTTGGTCTTATTGAGAATCCCTTGTATGTGATGAATCACTTTTCTCTTGCTGCTTTAAGAATTATCTCTTCATCTTTGGCATTTGTCATTCTGATTAGTATATGTCTCAGAGTAGGTCTATTAGGATTTATTCTGTTTGGAGTATGTTGTGCTTCATGCACATGCATATTTATGTCTTTCTTAAGAGTTGAGAAATTTTTGGCCATTATTTCCTCAAATATTTTTTCTGTCCCTTTTCCCTTCTCTTCTCCTTCTGAGACACTCATGACTCATATGCTTGTGCTCTTCATTCTGTCACTCAAATCCCTGAGACACTGCTCAATTTTTCCTATTCTTTTCTCTATCTGTTCTTCTGAATTGTCCCGTCTTCTAGTTCACTGATTTTTTCTTCTGCGTGTTCAAATCTGATGTTGCAAGCCTCTCCTATATTTTTAATCTCCATGATTGTGCCTTTAATCCCCATAATTTCTGTATGCAGCACTCCTCACCTGCCTGTGGACTGGGGTTCCATGTCTGGATATGCATAGGGTTCTATTTCACTGCTGAGAGTGGCTCTATAGTCTATATCCATGACAGGAAGGACTTGGGCCATGCTGCCTCTGCACAACTCCCAAGCTGCACTGGACTGAGTGAGGGAGTGGAGTCCAGACTGGCAGGTCCAGGAAGAATATCTCCTTCCTGATCTTGGAGATTACTCTTCTCTTTCTTTGATTAAGCACTTTTGGAGTTCTTCTCCAGTCTCTATCATCATCCAGAGCTCCATGCAAGTGGGATTTGTCCCTTTATTAGCTGATCTGAGGGGAGACTTTTCCGGGGGACATATTATTTCACCATGTTGATGATGTTATATTCATTACATATATTTTTAATATCCCTCTTATCTTGAATATGGCATTTGCATTTCTAGATCTTGTAATAAATTTTTCTAAAGCTGTAATTTTCACATACACATTAAACTCATGCTGCTTCTTTCATTATGGGTGGTGGTGATGGAAATTATGTAGTGCCAGGTCTCTCACCATAATTTCTGTTAGGTTTGGTAGTTTGAACATCATTTCCCCCTATTTAATTCCTATCAAAATTCCAGATATTAGAAATTCAAATGTTATAAGTTTGTAACTGAAATTCTCATGAGTGAGATTTTCAGCTATTTTAACCTTTTCAGTTACCTTAGACTTTTAAAGATAGTTAAGTATTTAAGATTTTATTTTTATTCCTGAAAAAAGAGAAATTCCTCCAGAAAGCAAAGAAAGTATAATGAAATATTTTATCTATTTTTTTCTATATATATATGTTTTCAAAATCTTAAAATCAGGGGTAAAGCAAGAAACAAAATGCAACTTTTTAATGACGGATTTCTAAGAATCAGTTTGCACCAGAAATGTAATCACAGCATTGCGTTTTAATGTCTGCTTTGCAAAAACACAACACCTGTCTTAGGGAACACTCAATGAAGAATTGATATTGTTAGGAATTCCAAAAGTAAACATGAATGTCATAAATTATTTAGAATTTTTCTGTAAAGATATTTGTCTTTTTATTTCCCATTTATGTTTTTATTTAATCATTTATTTTTATCAGTATGTATTTATATATATTTACTTTAAACATTTGGGTATAATCCAATAGTACTTAATTTTGTTGCTCAAATTGCTCCGGCTTTGGTCATTGGGAGCTTTTTAAGTTGGCACCTGTGTTCCTTTAACATACCCCCATTATTTTTTTGTTGTTGTTGTTGCTCTTGTTTGATATTTTCTTTTAGTACTTTCTTATTTTCTAACACTACAAAATGCTCCTGACTCATATTGCATATTTCTACCCCAGTCCTAAAACCAGCCCTTTCTCCAAGGAACCCTGGTTCATTTATTGGAAAATGGTATTAAATTGACAGCAAAATCTGTGTGTTAGGTACACAATTAACTTTTTAAGGAAGAATAATTAGAAATGACACAATGTCAACAAAATTAATTGAGGATATTTAAGAATAATCTAAAACAGCAGTCCTCAAAACATTTTGTCTCAGGACTCCTTAAAAATTATTGAGGACCTTGGGGAGCTTTTGTTTTTGTGGATTATATCTGTTTTACAGAGTTAAAAATTAAAATTGAGAAATTAAAAAAATATTTATTACTCCATTTAAATAAAACAATAATAAATCCAATATTTATTTATATAATTAGCACATTTATATGAAAAAATAACCATTCTTCCCAAACCAAAAAATATAATGAGAACAGTGACATTTCTTTACATTTTGGCCAATCTTTTTAATGTATCATTTAATAGAAGACAGCTGGATTCTGACATTTGCTTCTCCATCCAATCTGTTGCAATTTGTTGTTTTGGTTAAAGTCAATGAAGAAAATCTAGCCTTACACAGATATGTAGTTGGAAAGGGGAGAATTATTTTAATAGCCTTTTCATATAACTGTACATACATCATGTAGCCTCTAGAAAACCCCATCATATTCTTATGAGAGAATGAAAGAGAAAAAGCCAAATAACATTTTAGTACTATTATGAATATACTTTTGACTGGTGTATTTCCTGAAATTCCTTTGGCGCTTTGACTCAGAGGAGAGTCACCAGACTCTACTTTGAGTACTATTGGTCTTAAATATACTGTTTTATGAGAAAAAAGTCTTCAGAATGAGTCTTTTACTATTACTTATTCAATATCAATTTATTTAATCAGTGATCATTTTCAAAGGATGATTAGATTCTTTATTTCATTGACAAACAAGGAATTGGCATAAACCCTGCATAGTTAGTGGTTAAATGTTGGAATAAATATCCGTGTAAAGTTAGGCAAAGCAAGTAAATTTAAATAATTCATGGTGCTGACAATTCATCTTCACTTGGCATAATTTTCTCCCTTATGACTTCTCTTTTTACTTTCTTCCTATTTTCCCATTATGACTTGTCTTACTGTCACATTCCTGGCTTGGTTTAGGGCAGCTGTGTGACATATCTGATGAGGGGTCACCTGCAGGCAGTTTTCATGCTTCACACTGATCATCAATCAGCCATGATGAGCTCTTGTGAGAGCAATTTTCACCAGGGAAACACCTTGTGCAGCACTTGAGAGTGAGCAAGGAGAGGAGGGATTAGCAAGAATGAGGAGGCAAGAGAGCCAGCCCAACCCCAATTTTCTAAATCTGTTGCTCTGCTGCAATGATTGTGAAAGATGATGGATGACTGATATCATTCTGAAGTGTCTTTTATCCCTTAGGATAATTTTTGCCAATTTTCCGGTGAACTTAAATGTCCACAGATGTTTGAGAGGAAACCTACTGATTTGTAACTAAAAAGCTTTAACTGCCAAATTGTTGGAGACTATCAGTGGAAACTGACAACTTGACTACAGTTTCAGCAAAAGACCATCGAGTGTACTGAAGATAGTTTTGTAATTTGTCACTGACACAAGTGTCAAGCCTCAGGATTTTTTTTTTTTTTTTTAGCAGACTCGGGGGTAAGAATGGAATGTTAAGTGTTGCAGGTCTCAGTGCATATTGGTGAATATATACATTTCCCTATCTCTTGCTGTTCATACTCTTTAAAAGTCAAGGTAAAAAAATGTTAAATAAGAGTTTCGTTCAAAGTTTTGCTGTGTTATATACATTTACTAAAATGATCGTGGATACTGAAAATGAACTTTAAAGACCATTATTTATATTTTATATCACTGCATTCATGAAACAGATGAAAGGGATATGAACTGCAATGGAAAGGATGTCTCTATAGATAAAATCTTGCTCTGAAATTCGTTATGAAAGACTTCAGCCTCTCTGTGTCCTGCTAGCTTTCATCCTCAGCCCACCTTATATTCTCTCCTCTCCTTAAGGCTCTATTAGGCAGATTATCAAATATTTAGCAGAAAGGAAGACTTGCCTTTGTTTCCCCTCAGTATCCTTCATTAAGCACATTAAAGATTTTTAACTGCAGTTCAATCTTTTCATTGGGAATAAAAATAAAGATGCTTTATACTTAAATTTTGAAATATTTAGTTTGAATTTCATTATTATTTTTCAGTTGTAAGTTATTGTTATTAATTCCCTTTTGTGAAAGATTCATGTCAGTTCATTCTTTGCTTACCTTTGCTGTCCTTTTAGCATGCTGATAACCTTATCTACCCACAATCTTAACTAGATTTTCTCAACTTGACTGCATATTCAAACCACCCAGGGAGCTTTAAAAATATAGAGCACTTTGCGGAGTCTACCGCGAGAATGAAGACCATTCTCAGCAACCAGACTGTCAACATTCCAGAAAATGTCGGCATCACGCTGATGGGACACACAGTTATTGTGAAGGGCCCCAGAGGAGCCCTGCGGAGGGACTCCAATCACATTAATGTAGAACTCAGTCTAATTGGGAAGAAAAAGAAGAGGCTTCGGGTTGACAAACGGGGAAATAGAAAGGAACTGGCTAAAGTTCGCACTATCTGTATAGTGATGTACAGAACATGATCCAGGGTGTTACACTGAGCTTCCCTTACAAGATGAGGTCTGGGTATGCTCATTTCCCCATCAATGTTGTTATTCAGGAGAGTGGGTCTCTGGTTGAAACTCGAAATTTCTTGGGGGAAAAATACACTTGCAGGGTTGGGATGAGGGCAGATGTTGCTTGTTCATTATCTCAAGCCCAGAAAGATGAGTTAATTCTTGAAGGAAACGATATTGAACTTGTATCAAATTCACCTGCTTTGATTCAACAAGTCACAACAGTTTAAAACAAGGAGATAAGAAAAGTTTTTGGATGGTATCTATGTCTCTGAAAAAGAAACAGTTCAGTAGGCTGATGAATAAAATCTAAGAGTTGTGCAAAAGTGGAAACAACGAGATGCCAGACTTATTTATGCTATTTTAAGGATGTAATAAAATTAATCTTTAACTTGAAAAAAATAGAGAGAGATGCCTGGATGTTCACTCAGACCAATTGAATCAGAAACCCTGGCAGGGCCAGGGCATTGGTAATTTTGTTGTTGTTGTTATTTTTGTTGTTGTTGTTTTTTTACTCTTTGCATTGTATTTTTTTGAAGTTCTCCAAGTGGTTCTAATACACAACAAGAGTTGGAAATCACTGGTCTAGGCTTTGGATGACAAATAGCTTTCATTTCATGCGACAACACCCATCGATTATTATTAGCTGTCTAGACAACTGTATTAAGAATGATTCTACTGTCATGTATGGGTTCAGAGTAAGAGAGTTATGATATATTCATAATTCTTCCAGGGTTGGAGAGAAATAGTAGATCACGTCCAAGTTGTTGTGATCCCTCATCAGGGCCTTCTGACTGTAAATTTCTTCTCTCATGAGTTCTGAGTCCATTCCCTATTTCTCTGGTCTCTGTCCATATCATGGAGCTCACATGTATATCTCATAATATTGATGCCAAGCAAATTTTATTTTGTGTAAATTTTGCTAGTAGTTTTACTGAAGAGTGGATTGTAAGAAAATTATTTTCCAGAGTAGTTTTTTTTTTCTCCCTTGGCATGGGTGTAACTTTACTACAATTAGTATGTTTGGTGCAGAGTTTCATGCAGATGAGGAGTGCCAGCAGTGTGATAATCTAAATGTATATAAACAAACATAAAAGATGAATGCACAAACTTGCTGCTGCTTAGATCATTGCAGCTTCTAGGACCCAGTTTCAAATCTTTTACTGATTTAAAAACAAAACAAAAAAATAAATAAAAAGTTGTGCTTGAAATGAATCTTGTTTTTTTTTTATAAGTAGCTGCCTGATTCCTATGTCCTATAAAATACAGATGCTTGAGCCTTGGTGTAGCTTCTGTTTGACTTTATATCACGGGAATGGATTGATCTGATTTCTTGGCCCTCATCTTGAATTGGCCTTTTTCAGTTGGTCCCTGAAGGCTTTGTCTAAGGTGAGAAAGTTTAGCTCAGGTGCTGTGGGGGAGGGCGCTTAATCTTCCCCATTGTTGTTTGAGGTTTTGATCTCTGGGTAAAGAGGCCATTTATCTTTGTAAATTAAAACATTTTTGCTCTCTCCAGTTTTCTGTTAATGGTGAAAGAATGGAAGTGAATAAACTTTTACTGATTTTTTTTAAAAAAGAGAGTGGATTATAAGATTAAATACATTATATATGTGTAATATATAAGTATGTATATATATGTATGCATATATATGTATGCATGTGTGTGTATATATATATAAACAAATATTAAAAAACATTTTAAAACTACAGAAAACCTACTTTATATATTGTCAAGGTGCTTGATCATTTATTGTGGCCATATTAAAAAATATGGGTCTTTTGCCTTCAAGACAATTATAATATATATTGACAGTTGAGTGTTATGAACTCAGAATTGAAGGGAAAATCACCCATCTTGTATTCCCAGGTCTAGGGTTCTACTATGTACCTTCTGCTAGTTACTTTATCTACCTAAGCATCAGTTTTGTTATGTATTAAATAGAGCTAACAATACTATGAATTCATCAAGCTGTAAGAATGTGAGAACCATATGAAGTGTGCTGTATATTTGTAAAATCCTTTGTATATAATAACTACTCAGAAAACATCAACCACTATTAGTTATTATTATTGGCATATGGATTATCTGATTATCCATAGAAATTTGTCCATTCAAATTTAGGTTCTGTTGTCCATCACACTCCCTAGCTATCTCTAAGGAATCATTTAATGAACAGAATATAAAACACTGGGAGGATTATAAATGTACTATAGAAACACACCCACCTCTAACACAACTAGAGTTATTGAATAACTTATTCAAGGTCATGTGGTATGTAATTAAGTGATAGATCAGGGTTCAGCCCCAGGTTAATCTAGCTCCACTTTAAGCTAGCTGATAGACGACACCATATAATTAAAAAAAACAACAACAATTGATTTACACGATCTCATTTGATCCTTATAATATCCTGAGGTATTATTAGCTCGTTTTACAGATGAATGAACAGAGGTGCAGAGAATTAAAATGGTTTGTCTTAGCTCACTCAGCAAATTTTCATTACAAGTCTAATTATTAAGATTATAACTGTAGTGTCGCAGACTTTCTATATTCTCAGCTAAACGTTTATCCTTGTCTTAGCTGCTTCAGATTAAATGAGTATCAAAGCATTATATTTATAAATTCAGGATAATGCACATTTTTAGATTATCATATAGTATGGAAAATAGACTTGGTAGTATTGATATTAGTTTTCTTGCACAAAACCCAAATTCTTAAGACATTTTATTTTATTGATTTATAATCTATGTTGCTGAAGTTGCAGGATGATGCATATTTTATTTCTGATGGTGAGTTAAGACAATTATCTTACATACTTTGATAAAAAACACATTGGGAGGGAAAAATTTTCCCATTCCACATATGCCTGGTTGAGACCACCTCTGTGTAGGGAAGATGAGATTTTTTTCCCTTTCCTGAGAGGACAATTTCCACTTATATTTACAAAGAGGATTTGTAGTTTTATGAGATGTTATCATATCTTGTATGCTACAGGTGTTAAGCATTTAAAGGTCAACATTTCTATGCCCAATAGCGTTTGCATATGTTTTCTCATGCCCTTGAATTAGCCATGTGTGCAGAAAATGCATGTGCAAACCATATGACAAGAGATCTAAGTGTCACTACCAAAAATCTCTTCCTGCATGGGTCTGAGTTGCACACAAGCAAAATCACAGTTGAAGCCTATGCAAAGGACTTGGAACCCCAAATTCCTGATCAAGCTCAAGCATTGAATTTATTTTTAGAACAAAAGGGTGTACTCTAGGAGTATCTAAGTGTCTCCTTTGGTTATAATATGAGGCACAAAAGCAGAAGTGCTAACTCTTTTGGGAGCCATGTATTAAATTATGCCTCAATTACCCCTCCATGACTAAAAATAAAGAAGTTAAAAATTATCTTAGGCTACAAAGGTCTTAGGTTATAAAACTTCATCAGAAACAGTAGGTCAGTTTATTTACCATTTTCGAATGGAACTAAGTCAAGAATCAGATAACATAAAGAATTATAAGTCAGAGGTGATGTATTTGATTTTATTTACTGGGCCTGTACTTTCATAGGTCTCATCACTTACTGTTGTGTTAAGCCCAATCCAGTTCACACATTTAGGTTTCAAGGCTGGCTCTTGGTGGCATTTGAGTTTGTATCCCATGTGTTTGACCAGGCTCACAGCTAGCACCTCCTCCCATACATTCTGCAGATAACTTGTTTGGTTGAAGTTTCTGCACTCAGAATAAGTTAATTGTGCCTTTTATCACCTCTTGATCTTCTACAAACAATATAATTTGGTATTATATGTGTTCTAAATAACTCACAATAGTTGATTAAAGTGAAGTCTTTTTTATTTTCAATTTAATGTTTTGTCATGTCAGCATTGTCTATAAATACATTTTACCAAAAAACTTCATATAAAACATAATTGCTGGTATTTATTAAGTGTTTAATATGGTTAGCCATTGTGTTTGGGATAGAGGGTGGAGTGAATTTTAAACAGCATAGCCAAGGAGGCTTCATTAAAAAGATGACCTTGAAGCAGTTACTTGCATTTGGTGAGGGAATTAGTGGAGAGTGCCCATTTGGAGAATGAATATTCCAGACAGTAGAAACAGCTTGAGAGAAGACCCAAAGAACACATCACACCTCATGTAATCAGGTAATAGCAAGGGTCTGGAGCAGAGTGAGCAAGGGGGAGAGGAGTAGAAGATAAAGTCAGAGAGATGGTGGTGTCTGAGGGGAGGAGAGAGGAGGGTGGTGGGGCAGAGTATATAAACCTTGAAGGTCATTGTTGGGATTCTGGTTTTTCACTCTGATTGAAATGAAATTAGCAGGTTTTGAGCACAGGAATGATAAAATTTCAAGTATGTTTTAAAGAGACCACTTTAGCCTTGGGGTTGAGAGTAGACTGTAGTGGAGAAAAGATAAAGCAGGAAAACCAAATGGGGTTGTTGCAGTAATCCTGGTAAGAGATGACAGTAGCTCAGAGCAGGTGGCTTGCGGATATGGTGTGAACTGATTAGTTGCTGGATATATTTCGAAGTTAGAGTCAACAGTTGATGACACATTGAAGTTACGGTATGAAATTAAGGAGAAGTCAGTTATACCAAGGTAATTGACCAGTAACTAGAAGGATAGAATTAGTATCAACTGCTACATTAAGGGGTGAATAGAGCAGTTTTGGGTGGAAGATTCAGTTCAATTTAAAACATGTTGGGTTTGAGATGTCCATTAGACATTTAGATGCAAATGTTGAGTTGGCAGTTGAATATACAAGTTTAGAGTTTAGCTGGTAATGTATGTTCTTCATGATTTTTTTTTTCACATTTTGTTCTACCTTATCTCTTTAGCCATGTTCTTGGTGATTTCCTTGAAATTTCTAATTCAGTTCAATAATTCTCCATTCAACAATGTCTCATATAGTGTAGAATCCAGGTTAAAAAAATATTTCAATTATGTCTTTTATATCAAGTATTTCTTGGATACTTCCCAACCCTGGCTCTCTTCCTTCATAATTTTCTATTATTGCTTTGTGGAGTTGATGCCTTCTTATATCTTTTTAAACATTTTAAATGCACTAAGCTTGTTCCCATAAGCTAACAAGTGAGGTCCTGATTTCTTGAATGTAATTATCTTTTCACTTGTAGTTTAATTCACTTCTAATATGTCCATGGATCAGTAATTGTTTGTTCTTGTCCCCATTTAGGTTTGTTGCAACGTTCTCCTAGCTTATGGTTCTGTAGGAAACCCAGACCACGCTTACTTGTGTGGTACTGATGGCGTTTATGACAGACCACCCACAGAAGTAAAGTTCCCTAGTGAATATTGTGCCCATGTGCACCACACTTCTGCTTGTTGCTAAGGCCTAAGGATATGGGGTATTTCATTCATACACCCTATCTGAGGAAAATACTTGAGCGAGGATTATATAAATAAAACAAACAAAACAAATGAAGCAGATAAGTATCCTAAAGATAAGGAAAGATGAAGAAAAAAGAAAATAGTAATGAATAGTAATGTACATTGTAATATAGATAGATCTATCCAAGTGAATAATGATATATTGCCTGGAAATTGGTAAGAAAATTGTAAATAAGGACTCTTAAAATTGAAGTAATGGGGGAGCAGGAATTCCAGAATGGCTGAGTGAGGAGCTTAGAAAATTCCCTTCCCAAAAAGCAATGAGTAAACAGGACAAAATTGTCAAAAATAATTCCAGGACTTTGGAAAATGACCAAAGGCACACAGTATATAGAGAAGCATTTGTTCAAGAAAAACTACTAAAATTTTGTAAGAATGGTAGGAGTCTGTAGCATTTTAGCCTGGGGCTTCTTTTATCCCTCAATCTTTTCCACCTAGCTCTGGCAGAACATTATTCAGGACAAATCCAGACATTTAAGGCAAATATCAAGCATCAAACATGAATATACATGGTTCAGTTATTTTAGAATTGACTTAAGATGTAAGATTCCTAAAGAATTTCTTCTATTTCTACATTATATGTGCTTAAAAATGGAAGGTAAGATCAATATTAAATTAAATGTCTATTTTGGTGGCACCAGAGACCCAAGGATAAAAAACAAAACTCTTATTCTCTAAAAACCAAAGTATCCTTGGAGGAAAAACAGTTGATATGGATGAATCAAGAGGAAGAATTTGATCAAGGTCTTAAATAAAGTCTACATTATAAGATAAGGTTGAGAGGGCAAGGCCCAGTGGCGCTACAAAAAAATGTCGAGACAAGACTTGAATTTTGGTAGAGTGGAGATATATGGTTGCAAAATGGATAGTTTTCTGATATTTGGAATTATTTTCTTATGTAGAAACTTTTGTGATGGTGGAATTATAATAAAAATTCATAGATTTAATAGACATTAGTCTGTTTTGCTTCACATTCCTATTGGTGTTAGCACTGCCATATTGTTTAGATATTATTTATCTCCAGTCTATGGATTTAGTCTATGTTGGGACTGTCAGTCAAGGGTAGGGATGTTCTTCAATCGAGGCCAAAATGAGCTAATCACTTTATCTGCTTCTCCCTTGACTCCCTTCTTTCCCTATGCCCTCCCCTCTCCGTCCCGCCTGCCTTATCTTTCTCACTCAATATCCCTCTTTCCCCATTACTCCTGCCCTAGCCTTTCTTTCCTTCCTGAAATTTAAATTTGACTATAGTAAGAAAGGATAGACAATGGTTGAAACTTTGATTTTTTTGAACTTCCCATAAATTTAGGAACAAGAAGAAAATTATTTCACAAAGTCAGAATATTTACCTTTAGGCAGAATGGAAGGGGTTATATCAGAATGGGATTCATTCAAGGCTGATAATATTCTATTCCTTCATCTGAGTGGCTACCACATGAGTATTTACTTTGGAATTATTTGTTGAGTAATGCATTTAGGACTAATGAATATTTTGTATGTATTTTATATTTCATACTTTTAACACATGATTGGAACTCATTTTTTCCCTGACAACAGCATTTTGAAGGAACTATTCATGAGGTTCTGTTATGTAGTTCTGCAGATCTTTTTTGGTCCCTATCCTTTCCAAGGCCTGGTCCTCCTTCTAATTTCCTCAAGTTTTATATGATTACATCTCTTCAACTTAATTGATTTTGTTTACTTAATTTACTTAGTTTGCCAGACTGCTATAACAAATACCACGTAATGGGTTAACTTAATGATAAGCATTTATTGTGTCACAGTTTTAGAGGCTAGAAGTCCAAAATCAAGGCATTGGCAAGACCATGCTTTCTCCCCAAAATCTATAGTGTTCTGGTGCTGGCTTGCCACAATCCTTGGGGTTTCTTGGCCTTTATCTTTGTCTCCAGTCTCAGAGCAGTCTCTCTCTCCTGGTATCTGCTCTTCTGGATTTCTCTGACTTCTAGCTCTGGAATCAGCTTGTGGCCTTCTGATTCTTCTGGCTTCTGGTTTCTTCTTTTTATAAGGCCTCCAATAATATGGATTCAGATTCACTCTGAATTAGTTAGCCACATCTTAATGGATAGTAAAATCTTCAAGAGGTCCTATTTATAAATAATTCATACTCACACAAATGTGGATTAAGATTAAGAACATGTCTTTTGAGGGGGAACATAATTCAATCTACCACATTTACTTTCGGTTAATTTTTTTACTTACAAAATAAAGAACTCTCAGTGATTCAATGGATAAATACAACTGAAATAAAGTAATCTATTTAAAAAAAAATACATATTTTCAGTTGCCAGGAGGCAATTGTTTGAAGGAGCTAACACAAATTTCAGAAGGAGTCAGTTGAAATTTTAAATTTCTATAACAACCTTCTCTGAAACTCCCTGCCCCTATGCCCTCAGAAAGCTTGGATTTTTGCAGAACTATAGATCACAGGAAGGTATAGAGGTAAGATTATATTTTAAAAAGCACATGTAAGAATGCATCTACACTATATTAAGATTATTTGGTTTTCTGTGTTGCATAGATTGTGAGCTATTGAGGACAAAGAGCCTCATCTAATACTTACTTTGGTATATGCAGTATCTATGTCAATGTCTGGCACTGTTTAACAAATCATTTCATATTTGTTGAATTGATTAGTTGAATTGATTTCCCAGAGTTCCTTGTGAAGGATCAATAGATATGCATGGGTGTTTGCTTTGTAAATATTCATAGAAATAACTCAGTTATAGGCTTCATAGCCACTCAAGAAATAACTTATGGATGATTGATAATATTTTTAAAAGAGGGCAATTAAAATTAAGAGGGCTTGTATAACTGAAGTGACATAATTCATGTTAACTGTTCTCTTCTATAGGACTTGTTTTTATTTCTTAAGTGGAGTAAAAACTCAACATGAATACTTCTAATAGGTCAATGTTGTTACAAGCTCCCTTACATATGCTTGGAATCAGTTGGTCATTATTAAGAACTTAGACATTACCTGGCAAAGTATGTGGATCTGGTATGCTTAAACATTCTATCTTAGCCAAATAGAATTTGTCCTTATCTTTATCAACATTCTTATTAATATCCTAAATGCAACTAACCTTCAGCCCTCAGGTTTCTAAGGAAATCTATTTCTCTGAAATTACTTCAGGCTTTGTAAAGGTTGTTGGTAGATGACAAACAAAATAAGCTGTACATTCCTCTTATTACATTAATTTCATTTGGTTGCCTAGTAATGTTTGATGAGTTTGAAGGCAGAAGAAAAGATTTTTCAGGATCTTTTATGTTTTTCAGATAGAATCCAATTTCTGATCATGATTGTCTCTTAGTTTAATTAACATAGTTAGAACATTAAGTTAATGAGGTTAAACTCATGGATTTAATTACCAAACATCCTGGAATCATCTCCAAATTCAGAAAATCAATGCTTTAAGATGTATGACAAGGACTCTAGACTTAAAGGAAGATAACACTTAAGTTTGAATTTTCTTACTTATACTACCTTACTATGTAACCTCTCAAGTTAGAGTGAAAAATTAGTATTAAATGCATATGAACCAATTCTTAGGGATGTTGAGGAGATCAAATGTAATAATATATGTGACATTAGTATGTAAACAACAAAACACATTGAAGAGACAATTGTGAGAAATTGGTGGAGTAGGAAACTCCTGGAATCAGTCCCTGCATCAGAATAACTATTAAATAGCCAGGAGCAGTCTGAATAAACTATTTTGCAACCCCAGAGTCAAGCAGAACACTGTACAGTATCAAGGAAAGCAGAAGGAAAAGGCTGATAAATTACAGTAAATGCCAGTAAATTGTACTTTCTGTGGGGAAGTTACTGTAACCCATGCCCCACTTTTACAGCAGGCAGTAATGGGATCCAGCAACTTGTGTAGCTTGCTAGTTCCAGAAAGGGACAAAAGAACCCAGTTCTCTAGATCCCCAATTGCAGACCACTGCTTTTGATGATCTAGTTTGGAATCCTGGGGGACCAGCTTCTACCTCTAAAGATGACTATTGTTGCAACCCATCCCCAGACAAAGGCAGTGGAGGAGGTTTAGATATGGTATGTTTCCTCAGAGCTGCAAAGAACAGTTGAAAGACTACATTTGCTGGACAGGTCCTGAATCAAGAAAGTGCAGCTTTGGGAAGCTGTGGAAGAAACTCCTGGAGCCCTTCCTGGCCCTTCCCCCATCCCCTTCCCAGGGCAGTTTGGAGTCTGGTCGTGCTACCTTTGAGGTCGCTGGCCTTGTTCTAACTCAGAAACACTGACTTGGGAAACTCTTTTCTGGAATGCCCTTCTCCCAAAATTTTTCCTCTAGGTAAAAGCAGCTTGAGACAAGGAAAGCAGCATAAGAAAATTGAGGCAGGTGGCCTGGGTCAAAGGCTTACCCACTCTAAGTCCTGCAGTGGAAAACTTGGGAGAAGGAGAATTTCTGTTTCCTGGGAAATAGAGGGTCCTTTCAAACTCCTGTAAACAGGCGTAATACAAAGGCTACTAGCAAGCAAAAGCCCTGGACAAGAAACAGGCTCAGAAAAGACAGGAAGGACCCTACAATTTGCATTCACCTTGGGTTGACTTTCCTGATAGGAGGACTGAACTCTAACAGAGAGCACCACCCAACACAAAACCAATTTTCAAAGACAGTGAAAGGCATATTTTGCTTAGGTTTGCTTGATTTTGTTAGTTCCTTGCACTAAGAAAATTTCTGTCATATTACTAGCTGGATACAAACTAAAGAAACAGACATGATAGGAAATAAATTCCAGAGTTAGCATATAAAAATATTAAAATGTACAGTATGCAACAAACTATAAGACAAACAAAGAAACAGAAATTGGTGGCCCAGCCAAAGGAAGAAGATAAAAATCCAGAAAACATCTATGAAGGACACCAGACTGGACACACCAAATAAAGACTTAAAAAAAATGATCTTTAAGGTCCTCAATATGCTCAAGGAGATGAAGAAAAATATAGAAAAAGAACTATAGAATATCAGAAAAATAATGAATGAACAATATAAGACTCTCAATAAAGAGAGAGAATTTTAAAATACGGAACCAAACAGAACTAATGGGTTAAAGTTCACAATAACTAAAACGAAGAATTCCCAGGAGGGTTTCAACAGCATATTGCAGCTGGCAGAAGAATCAAAACTGGAAGACAAGAAAAATGAACACAGATGGAGGAGCAGAAAGAAAAATAATGATAGAAGGTGGAAAAAGCATAAGAGACTTCTGGGACACCATGAAGCCTACCAATATGTGCAATATGGGAGTCCCAGAAGGAGAAGAAAGAGAGAAAGAAGCAAAAGGAATAGTCAAATAAAATATGATAGAAAACTTCATAAACTTCACAAAAGACATGACTATATGCATACTTTGGAGTCTGTGCTCCTGAGAGTGACAGAGTTGGACTCAATTATGTCTTCCTTACACATGACTCAGCTGTCCTTTCTATTTAAACCTATACGTGGTTCTGGAGTTTGTAGGTGTATGTCCAAGAGTCTCAAGTCTTTGGGCTGTGTATGTGCCATGTGGACCCGGAACCTCAGCGGAGTTGCAACACCTACTCTACAGCTCATTGGACTCACCCAGGACAACTAACAAGGAGATGATGATGGACAATGACCATCCCAAGGAAAGAGAGAAAGTCTGCAACTGCAAGCAAGATAGTACCATCTATCTTCCCCATGGGATATATGCTCCCTCTCAATTAGAGGTGGAGTGGACATCACCATCCCAGAATCCTCAGGATTGGGGAAAGGACTATGGAGTGGAGTTACTGGTATTCTACTATAGACATATTGTGATTCTAGCAATCGAAGCTATTACAACATTGATGTGGCGCCAATGGCCACTGGAGGCTCTGGGAGCAGGGAGAGGGAAAAACAGTTGTAATACAGTGGCTTTTTCAGGACTGGGGAATAGTCCTGAATGGCACTGCAATGACAGATATAGGCCATTTTATATCATCACATAACATGAAGAACTTTGTGGGAGAAAGTGTAGACTACAATGTGAACTATAGTCCATGCTTAATGGCAAAGCCCCAGGGTGCGTTTATCAACTGCAGTGAATGTGCCACAATAATGAAGGATGTTTATGTGGGAGGGTGTGGGAGGTGTGGAGAGTGGGGCATATGGGAATCCTTATATTTTTTGTGTAACATTTATGTATTCTAAGTATCTTTAAAAAATTAAAAAAAAAAAAAAGAAACAGAGAACACCAAGCAGGATAAACTTGACAAAATATGCCCCATGATATACTGACCAAAATGTCCAATGCAAAGGACAAGGAGAGAGTTCTGAAAGCTACAAGGTAAAAGCAACATATTATGTACAAGGGAGTTCCAAGTAGATTAAGTGCTAATTTCTAATGAGAAACCATGGAAACAAAAAGCCAGTGGGTTAAAATAGTTAAAGAGCTGAAAGAAAAAAATTGCCAACCAAGAAATTTTTATCTGGTGAGACTTTCTTTCAAAAAATGAGGGAGAGATTAAGGCATCCACAAATAAACAAAATCTGATAGAGTTCATCACTATGAGACTTGCCCTAGAAGCAATGCTAAATGAAGTTCTTCACACTGAAATGAAAGGACATTAGATAGTGGTTCAAAGCATTGTTAAGAACCAAAGACCTCCAGTAAAGATAATCACATGGGTAATTATAAATGCCAATACAATTGCATTCTATTTTTTTGGTATGTAACTTTACTTCTTAATTTCTACAGATACTAAAATGCAAATGCATTAAAATCAGACTACATAGGCTTTTGAACATAAAATGTACAAAGTTATAATCTATAACAAGTACAAAAAAGGTGGAGGGAAAGATAGATTATGGAAACAGTTATGTGTCTATTATTAAAGTCAAGTTGATAGCAAATCAAATATGATTGTTTCATACTTAGGATGTTAAATTGTAAATTCAATTTTAATTCTTCTCCTGTTTTTCTTCTTTTCTTTCTTCTCTCTCCACTTCTTTGTCTTTTATTTTTTCTCTTTTTTCCTCTCTTTTTATCTTTTATTATTATTTCACTCTTTTTTTCTTTTTTCTCTTTCCTTCTACTTTCTATTTTTTCTTTCATCTTTATCTTTCTGTAATTTTTCCTTCTTCTTTTCTTCCCCCCTGCCTTTCCCTGTTTTGTCTGTCTATCTTCTATTCTCACTTATCTGGCCTTTTATTTTATTTTATTAATTCCTCTTTTTTTTCACCTTTTAAAAATTGTATTCCTATTTACTATTTTTCCTTATTATTTATTTTTTCCATCTCTGTTTTGTTCTTTTTCCTTCCTTTTTATTTTTTCTCTTGTCTCTTCTTCTTTCTTTCCTTTTTTGTGGCTTTAGTATATTTTCCATTGAACATGGGCAATTACAAGGATATAGAATAAGTGGAAACAAGTGATAAATAAGACTCCTAACACAAAACCAAACAAAAGTAATACCCTATACTAGAAAGAGATACTAACCGACTGTATAAACCCATCAAGAGAAATAGATGCTTAGACATCAGCAAAAAATTACAAGCCACACTAAGGAATAGGAAGTCATGGACCAGTCTAAGAGCAAACTGAAAAGCAAGAGGAGACACACAACATGGAACAACTAATCAAAGATGCTAAACCAATATAATTAATTCTTTTATATAGATATAGATATAGATATATTTGTATGTTAACTCAATACTCCAATATATTGCCCATCTAGGTCTCCTTCATATTTTAATTTTTCCCCTAATCACTGGTCACATTTTCTTGTCACTTTTGCTTTTATAGTAAATTTTTATTGCATACTTAACATTGTGCATAAAAGAACATAGAGGCTCCAGATGACATTGTTTCTCTCCACAAAAAGGCTGTACATCTTGATCTAAAAAAAGTAAATTTTTACTTTTTTTTTGTCGTTTAGAAAAAATCAGTAAATCTCAGGTTTGTAAATCTCTGGTTTGTAGAATAAGACTCCTGGCTTTTGGCCAACAGACTGGTAGGATTCTGTCTCCACAATCCTGAAAATCTCTGGAGATTTACTTACTCCTTTCAGACGTTTCAAAATCAGCTCTTCAGTCTCCTACCCTATAAAGCTTCAGTATCTGAAAATTTGAAGTGGAGGATAGTGGCCCTGCTGGAAATAGGCCCTTTCCAATTAGGATTTTGTCTCCTAATTACTATGAGACTGTGAAGGATTTTACTTTGTCTTTTAAAAGTTCTTGGTACAGTTTGCTAATCTCCCTTTCATTCCAGATCCCAGCAAATATCCTATGGGGAAAATCCAATTAGCAACATTTTATTTTAGAATTTTTTTGGTTTTGTTTTGCATCTTTGTTCATAATTGAGATGGGTCTATGATTGTTTTCATATGTTATTGTTAACTGGTTTAGGATAATTCATCAAATCAGCCTGACTTTATCTTTTTCTATATTCTGGAATAACTTTTAAAAGATAGTAATTATTTTTCTGGTGAATGATTCATAATATTGACAAAAGCAGCAGCAAATAGTTAAATATATTTTTATTGGTTATATTTATTCATTAATTCTTTCAACAATATATCATTGTAGGCACTATTTTTATTCCTATCTTATAGATGAGGAAACTGAAATACAAATGGTTAAGTAATATCTCCTTTGAGGTTCTTAGCCTGGGGTCTATGAATCAAGGATTCCATAAATAGAATTTAGGGTATCCAAAAATTTGCATAAGAAAAATTTCATATTTATTTTCACTAACCTGAAATTGAATTTATCCCTTTTCCAATTAAGAATAAGGCACAAAATCCTACTAACATTAACTGTTTCTGCTACTTTTTCAACAATAAAATTCAAAGGAATTTTTAAAAATCATTTTTCAGTTATTGCAGGTATCTTGAAATAATATTTATGCTCATCACCACTTTGAAATTATGGTAGGTATTACAATCACTTCTAGATCTATTATTTAATGCATTAATGAAGAAGGAAGATATTTGAATTTCATATACTTGTTTTCTTTGAAATTGTATATACAGGCAGTCCCTGCTTCACACAGTTTCTTGGCAACAGATCAAATCTATGTCGCCATAGTATTGTGCAAAATAAGGGCTGCTTGTATTTATTTTATGCATATAAAAACATTAAGCCGAGTGGGATTCATTCACTTCATCACAAAACCAGGTTGAGATTTTCTGCCTTCGTGTCAAGTTAATTCTTAGCCATAAGAGTAGGAGAGT
>JAQZBX010045639.1:0-20987 GCA_029593785.1 Cabassous unicinctus | reverse complement strand
AAGAAAACCAAACTACATCCGTGTTCATAGGTAAGAAAACTTACTACAATTATTAAGATGTCCATACTACCCAGAGGGATCAACAGATCAAAACAATATCTCTAAAAAACACAGCAGACATTTTTGCAAATATGGATAATCCAGTCCTAATATTCATATGGAATTGTAAGGGGTCTCAAATAGACAAATCAATATTTTAAAAGAACAAATTTGGAGGTTTCACAATTCCTGATATCAAAACTTATGTCAATTCCACAATAATCAAAGCTGAATGATATCAAGAAAAATGTATAGGCCAATGGAACAAAATTGAGAGTTCAGAAAAAAAAACATTTATCTATGGTGAACAGAGTTTTGTCAAGAGTGTCAACTACATTAATTAAGGAAAGACTGTCTGACAAATGGTTCAGGGTGACTAGAATTCCACTTGGAAAAGAATGAAAGTGGATCTCTACCTCACACAAAAATTAGCTCTAAATCTATCAATACCTAAGCATAATAACAAAAGCCATGTAAATATTTGGAGAAAAAAAGGGAAAACATTATAAATTTGGATTTGGTAATGTTTTCTTAAATATGGCAACAAAAACATGATTGATAAAAGGAAAAATATAGATAAAAAGGACCCTGTCAAAATTTAAAATTTTGTATGTCACAGGACAATCTCAAGACAGTGAAAGACAAACTAAAGAATGTGAATAATTGCTAACCATAAATGTGATAATGGTTTAATATGCAGAATATTTACAGAACCATAAGAAAAGACAAATAACCAAATTTAAAAATTGGACTCAGGACTCAAATATACATTTCTTCAAAGAGGATATCCAAAGGGATATGAGCACATAAAAAGATGCTCAACATATTGGTCATCAGGAAAATGAAATCTAATCCACAATGACATACCACTTCACACTCACTAGAATGGCTATTATATTTTAATGGAAATAATATGTGTGAGCAAAGATGCAGAGAAATAGGAATCCTTATATGTGATGGGCATTGTAAAATGATGCAGCTACTGTGGAAATTCATTTGGTGGTACTTCAGAAAGTTAAAGATAGGGTTACAACATGACCTGACATACATACTCTTGGTATATACCCAAAAGAATTGAAAATAGGGACTTGAACAGATATTTGTGCACAAATATTTATGGCAGCATTATTCACAATGACCAAAATGTGGATGCAGCCAAAGTATCTATCTACAGATGAATGGATAATGATGTAATATATGCATACAATAGAATTCAGCTCTATAAAGAAATGAAAGTTTTATACATGCTACAACATGGATAAATCTTGGAGACATCATTTTGAGTAATATATTCCAAGCACAAAAAATACAAATATCATATGATCTTTCTTATATGAAATACATGGAGGGACAAATACTAGAGTAAAGCCTAACAGTGGTGGTGGTGATAGGAAGTAAGGGGGGAATTATTGCTTAATGGTTTCACACTTTCTTTCTGAGAAGATAAAAATGGTTTTGAATAAGATATTGGTGACTATAGCACAATATTATGAATGGAATCAGTACCACTGAATTGTAGACTTGAAAGACATTTAAATGGGAAAAAATTTAGTTTTATATATATTACTATAAAAAAAATAATATGACAAATGTGATCAAAGTACCTGAATAGGTATTTTTATAAGGAAGACATACAAATGAATACACACATGAAAAGTTGATTGGCATCTTTAGACATCAGGGAATTGCAGACAAAAACCGCAATGAGATACATTACAACCACTAGGATGGCTGGAATAAAAAGTTAAATATTCTCAAGTGTTGATATGGACGTGGACAAATGAGAACACTCAAATATTTCAGTATGGAATGTAAAACAGTGAAACTGCTTTGGAAAGCAGTCTGGCTATTCCTCTAGTTGTAAAACATAGAGACATATTGTCACACTACAATTCCACTCTTGACATATATACAAGAGAAATTAAAGCACATATACATAAAAAATTGTTGCAAATATTTGTAGCAGCATATTTTACAATTCTGCTGTAATTAAATGTCATAACAACATAAATGTCAACCATTTGTTGAATGGATAAAGAAAATGTGATATAGCCATACATTGGAATATGTATTAGCCTTAAAATGAATAATTGCTGACACTTCACCAATATGGAAGAACCTTGAAAAGTATATACTAAGTGAAATTAGCCAGTAGCAGGAGATGGCATATTATATCATTACATTAATCACAAAGGTGAGAATAAGAAAATATAAAGAGATGGAAAGTGAATCATGGTTATTTAGGCTTGAGGGAGAATACAGTAGGGATAGGTAGAGAAAGAGATTTTAGTTTCCAATTACTAGGCTTTTATTTTATTTATTATTTTTTTATGCTTCTACACCATGTAGTTTTTATTAGGGTGATTTGTGATAATTTTTTTTCTTTTTAATATTTTAAAAGCTGCTTAGATTACATTAATGTTAGACAAAAATTACAGGGATTCCCATGATCCCCACCTTCCACACCTCCCACAACCTTCCACATAAACACCTTTCATTAGTGTGGTACACCACCTGCAATTGATATACATATCCTGGGGCTTTGCCACTAAGCATGGACCATAGTTCACATTGTAGACTACACTCTTTTCCACACAGTTCCGCAAGTTATATGCTGAGGTAAACTGTCCTATATCTGTCATTGTAGTGTCACACAGGATAATTCCCAAGTCACAAAAAAGCCCCTGTATTACAACTGCTTTTCCCTCTCCCTGCCCCAAAATTGTCCAGTGGCCACTGGCTCTTCCTCAATGTTGTAATTTCTCCCACTGCTTCAATCATATTATGTCTACAACAGAAGACAAGTAAGTCCACTCTAGTCCATATCACTTCCCCCAATCCTGAGGAATCTGGGATGGTGATGTCCACTCCACCTACAAGTGAGAGGCGACTTATATCCCATGGATAAGATGGATGGGAATATCCTTCCTGCAGCTGCAGATTCTCTCCATTCCCTGGGATCGCCAATGTCCATCATCATGTCCTCACCAGGTGACTTGGGTGAGTCCACTGAGCTGTAGAGTAGGAGATGCAGCTCCACTGAGATTCCAAGCACAGTTGGCTCATGGGCAGGCCAAAGTCTACAGTCTCTGGAAATACACCTACAAACTCCAGCATCACATGTAGGTTTGAATAGAAGGGACTGATGGACCATGTGCAGGGAGGACTTATTTGAGTCCAACTTTGTCACTCTCAGGAGCACAGATTCTAAAGTATAGCCCACTGATAAGGCATCAATCTCTGGAGCTATACCCCCTTATATAGGACCTGGGTGTCTCCAGAGCCCTCAGGAGCCCTTTTGTGTGGGGTGATATCCAATTTGGTGTTCTATGAGATCCTGCTGAAGTGTGCATAAGTGATTCCTCTGGGATGACCTCCCAACTCTCTTTGAAGTCTCTAAGCCATATGAACTCATTTGACTCTACATTTTCCCCCTTTTATTCAAGGTCTTTCTCCAGTCATATTGTCATTTGGCTCTTCATATTAATCCCTCGTTGCCAAGGAGGCTCATCCCCGGGAGTCATGTCCAATGCTGGGGGGAAGGTAATGCATTCATATGCTGAGTTTGGCTTAGAGAGAGACCACATTTGAGCAACAAGGAGGCACTCAGGTGGCAAACCTTAGGCACCCCATAGCAGTAGACTAAGTTTCAATTACAAGAGCAAAGACTCATAAGGCTAGTCATCAATAACAAGAACCCATTAGTGGTCGATCTTCCTTTGCCAGACACTGCCCCTGCACTTAGTGGACTGCTGATGCTCCCTTGGAGAATGTGGCAGAGCTCTCCATGCTGGGAATTCAGTATTCTCTGATTATTGAGTGATTCTCCACCTATTATGACAATGCCATCCCCTTGATCATTTGAACAATTTTATGTGTATCAGGTGAAATTCCTCCCTTGAAACCCCCATCCCAGACAACCCACATCAACGATACTCTCCATCCTCCTTTGTAACCCTTCTGTGATCCAAACCTTCCTTAAAGATGAAGCCCATATAATAGCCAAATATAATTAATAGGAAAATGAAAAAATAATGATAAGTTTAAATGTAAGAGATAAAATACATGGAAACTTAAATAAAAACACATTAAAAAGAAAATAAAATTAAAGGATTGATATATTCAAAAAAGGAAAAAAAAATTTTTTTAAATTGAATTTTTAAAAATACTTTTCCTTTTATCACTGCATTATTGGGTGTCCAGTCTGTACCGTGGCACCTTCCCCTGCTCACGCCCCATTGTCTCCAAAATTTTCATTTAATTTTCAAAGAAATTTTAGGCCACAGCAAATTCACACACAGAATACTAGAGAATCTTATATACCCAAACTCCTCCCTCCTCTCACACCCTATATTAAAACCTTTTTTAATGTGGATCTTAACATTGTTATAACTGTTATAGAGATAATGAAACATAGCTACTAAACACTGTCAATGGTTTACACTATAGTTTACAATTTAGATGGTATATTTTAATAATTTTTGATGATATTTACCATGTCCTGTGTCCATTACTGTAAGGTAATGAAAAACATTTCCCCTGACCACTAAATACTCCCTGTTTGATCTATTCTATTTCTTCCTCCCAATCCCCCAGGGTCACATGACACCCCACTGCCTTGACTCATCGGATGACAAGGTTCATAGTTACATCCAACAAGAGTTCTTGACACACTGATTGTCCTGCCCTGTTAGGATCCACCCTTGCTCATTAGAGACACCCACCTGTGTGTTTCAGTGAATTGGCCCTCCCAAAGATGGGGTCCAACACCTTCCCACTCACTATGTGGGTCTCCACTTCCTGACACAATACATTATGACAGGATGAACACTCACACACTGTCCAGAAGCCTACTCCAGTTGTGACCCATCCTGAATGCCAACGCAACCTACACTCTATAAAAGTGACACTACCTTGTCATATTGCCATAGGAGCATTCCCACTCCTGGACTTTCAATCTCATACCCACAAATTCTGTGTTCAACTGGTCCCTTTCCCATTTCTCCACCCAGTTTTCTGTGTATTCTAACCCACTCTTCCTAATCTACCCACCTGTGAACCTTGCACAATCAGACCCATTAATATCACTACCCACTTGTCCTATCCTTCAATATGCAATTATGTTCTATCACTTTACCATAGATTATGTCCATATGGGTGATGGCTCACAACTTTCTCTTCTCATTCTCTCTCTTGTTAACCTATCTTTCAGACAATGGCTCTCAGAGACTGTTCGTTTTCCTCAATTCAAATCAGTGAGGTCATGTACTGTTCATCCTTCAATGCCTGGCTTGCTTCACTTATCATAATGTCTTCAAGATTCATCCTTGTTGTTCCATGTGTTAGCACTTTATTCCTTCTTACAGTTGAGGAATAGTCCATTGTATGTATGGAGCACATTTTGTTTATCCATTCATCTGTTGATGGGTACCGGGGTTGATTCCAACTTTTGACAATAATGAACAATGTGGCTATGAAAATTGGTGTGCATATATCTGTTCGTGTCTTTGTTTTCAATTCTTCTGGGTATGTACCCAGCAGTGGAATCACTGGATCATATGGAAGGTCTATTGGTAGTCTTCTGAGGAACCACCAAACCGTCCTCCACAGTCCATGAACCATTCCACAATCCCTTCAGCAGTGGAGGAGGGTTCCTATTCCTCCACATCCTCTCAAACCCTTGCAGTCTGCTGTTTTTTAATAGCCACCATTATGATGGTAGCTCATTGTAGTTTTGATTGGCATTTCCTTAATAGCAAGCGATGTCGAGCATTTTTTCATGTGCTTTTTAGCCATGTGTATTTCTTCCTTGGTAAAGTGTCTTTTCAGGTCACTTGCCCATTTTTAAAATGGGTTATTTGTCTTTTTATTTTTGAGGTGTAGCATTTCTTTATATTTGCAGGACATTAGGCTCCTATCCGATATAAGATTGCCAAATATTTTCTCCCATTGTGTAGGCTGGCCTTTTATTTTCTTAATAATATTCTTTGAGGTGCAGAAGTTTTTAATTTTGAGGAGTTCTCATTTATCTATTTATTCTTTTGCTGCTCGTGCTTTGTGTGTGAAGTTCATGAAACCATTTCCTATTACAAGGTCCTGTAGATTCTTCCCTATATTATCTTCCAAGGTCTTTATGGTTTTGGCTCGTATATTTAGATCTTTGGTACATCTTGAGTTTATTTTTGTATAAGGTGTGAGATGATGTTCCTCTCTCATTCTTTTGGATATGGATATCCAGTTCTCCAAGCACCACTTGTTAAAGAGGCCATTCTTTCCCAACTGAGTGGGCTTGGTGGCCTTGCTGAATATTTGATGACTGTATATGCAAGGATCTGTATCAAAACTCTCAATTTGATCCCATTGGTCAGTATGTCTGGCCTTGTGCCAATATCGGGCAGTTTTGTGCACTGTAGCTTTTTAGTATGTTTTAAAGTCAGGTAGTGTGACACCTCCAACTTCATTTTTCTATTTCAATATGTCTTTGGTGATTCAGGGCCTCTTACATTTCCAAATATATTTTGTAGTTAGTTTTTCCAATTCATTAAAAAACACAGTGCTGATTTTATTGGGATTGTATTAAATCTGTAGATTAATTTGGTAGGATAGACATCCTGATGACGTTTAGACTTCCTATCGATAAACAGGGAATATTCTTCCATTTATTTCAGGCTTCTTTGGTTTCCTTTAACAGTGTTGTGTAGTTTTCTGTATATATGTCTTTTGCATCTTTAGTTAAGTTTATTCCTAGGTATTTGATACTTTTAGTTACTATTGTAAATGGTAGTTTTTTTCTTGATTTCCTCCTCAGATTGCTTGTTATTGGTGTATAGAAATGCTACTGATTTTGAGCATTCATCTTGTAACCTGCGACATTACTGAACTCTTTTATAAGATCTATAAAGTTTATTGTAGATTTCTCAGGGCTTTCTACATATAGGATCATGTCATCTGCAAATAATGAAATTTTTACTTTTTCTTTTCCAATTTGGATGCCTTTTATATCTTTTTCTTGCCTCAGTGCTCAAGCAAGTACTTCTAAGACCATGTTAAATAGGAGTGGTGATAGTGGGCATCATTGTCTTGTTCCCAGTATCAGAGGGAAGGCCTTTAGGATTTCACCATTGAAGATGATGCTAGCTTTGGCTTTTTCATATATACCCTTTGTCATATTCAGAAAGTTTTCTTGTATTGCTCTCTTTTGCATTGCTTTTATCAGGAAAGAGTGCTGTATTTTGTCAAATGCTTTTTCTGCATCAACGGAGATGATCATGTGGTTCTGTTTATGTGGTGTATTACATTGATTGATTTTCTTATATTGAACCATCCTTGCATGTCCAGGATGAAGCCGATTGGTCATTGTGTATAATTCTTTTGATATGTTTTTAATGCAATTAGCAAGTATTTTGATGAGGATTTTAGCATCTAGGTTCATTAGAGAAATTGGTCTGTAATTTTCCTTTCTGGTGGTATCTTTGTTTGACTTTGGTATTAGGGTAATGTTGGCATCATAGAAAGAGTTAGGCAATATTCCTTCTACTTCTATTTTTTGGAAATGCTTAAGCGGGATTGGTGTTAGCTTTTACCAGAATGTTTGGTAGAATTCAGCTGTGAAACCATCTGGTCCTGGGCTCTTCTTAGTTGGGAGATTTGGTTGACAGAATCTACCTCTTTACCTGTAATTGGGCTGTTGAGCTCATCAATTTCTTCTTTCATCAATATCCATTCTTTTTTTATGTATGTTTGCAATTTCCTCCCACTCTCGGAGGATGCTCCCTCTCACTGGGTTGCCAGTGGGAGTTGCACCTCAAACCAGCCTTTTCCTCTGAGTGTTGGGCTCAGCCGTCTATGTCGACTACCACCGGCAGGGATAAAACTCATAATTCTTTCCAGAGCAATCCACCTCACAATCCCGCCCCCTCCAGATCAAAGTCCCCAAGAATCTCACTCTGTGCACGCCCAGCACAGACCCCTCAGGCAGGATCCTGTCCCCAATCAGCCATCCTCAGAGGGTGAGTTACTGAGTGCCCTTCTAAACTGCAGCCATTTGCCTATGTGATCACTAGGCTTTATTTTTAATGTATTTTTACATTTACAGAAAATATGAGTAGAATTTGTAGAGAATTCGCCTATTTGCCTTCTCCTCTTGCACATTTTCCCCATTGTTGCATCTTGCATTTGTGTGGCTAATTTGTCCAGTTAATGGACTGATATTGATATGTTGCTCTAAACTAAAATCCATAGATTACATGTTTCTGTGTTGCACAATTCTATGAGTTTTTACAAATGCCTATCATATATCCACTATTGCATTATCTTATAAAATATAAAGTCTGCCTAATCTGTGCTGCTTTTATATGACCTCCTTCCACCCAAGTCTCTGGCAGTCACCAATATTTAATGGTCTTTACAGTTTTGGCTTTTCTTAAAAGTCATAAAATTGTAATTACACAGCGTGTACTTTTTCATGATTATTTCATATGTATGTATGATTCTTCAGGATCTTTGAGGCTTAGTAGTTCCTTTCTTTTTTTTTAAACTTTATTTTGTACATTTAATAATTGAAAATATACACAATTAAAACTAAAAAGTAAACACATATGAATAAAGACATACATTTCTCAATAAAGTGTATTGGATACATATAAAATTTTTTTTAGTCAAGCAATATGTTACAATATATTTTTTGTTCATATTAATGCAGTCTTACAGTATTTGTCCTTTTGTGTCTGTCTTGCTTCACTCAATATAATGTCCTCCAGGTTCACCCATGTTGTCTTATGCTTTACAACTACATTTCTTCTAACAGCTCCATAATATTCCATCATGTGAATAAACCACAGTTTGTTTATCCATTCATCTGTTGATGGATACCAGGGTTGTTTCCAATGATTGGCAATGGTGAATAATATTGCTCTGAACATTAGTGTGCAGATGTCTGTTCATGTCACTGCTTTCAATTCTTCTCCATATATACCCAGTAGTGTTATGGTTGGGTCATGTGACAAGGCTATATTCAACTTCTTTAGAAACTGCCAACCAAATAGTCCTCTACAGAGGCTATACCATTCTGCATTCTCACCAACAGTGTATTATGTTGATTGATTTTCTTATGTTGAACCAGCTTTGCATAGAGTGAATAAGTGTTCCTATCTCTCCTCATCCTCTCCAACATTTGTAGTTCTCTGTCATTTTAATAGTGGCCATTCTGATAGGTATGAAATAATATCTAAATGTAGTTTTGATTTGCATTTCCCTAATCATCAGTGATGTTGAACAATTTTTCATGTATTATTTTGCCATTTGTATTTCTTCTTTGGACAAATGTCTATTGAAGGCTTTTGCCCATTTTTTAATTGGGTCATTTGTCTTTTTATTGTTGAGTTATAATATCTATTTATTCTGGATATTAAAACCTTATCAGATATGTGATTTCCAAATATTCTTTCCCATTGAGTTGGCTGACTTTTCCCCCTTTTGACAAATTCTTATGAGGTGCAAAACAGTTTAATTTTGAGGAGGTCCAAATTATATATTTTTTCTTTGGTTTCATGTGCTTTGGGTGCAGGGTCCAAGAAACCACCACCTACTACAAGGTCATGAAAATGTTTCCCTACATTTTCTTCTAGTAGTTTTATGGTTCCGGTTTTTATATTTAGGCCTTTGATCCTTTTTGAGTTGATTCTTGTATAGGGGGTGAGGTAGGGGTCCTTTTACATTCTTTACATTATAGATATCCAGTTGTTCCAACACCATTTATTGAAGATGCTGTTTTGTCCCATTAATTTGGACTTAGTATATTTGTCAAAAAACAGTTAACCATATAGGTGAGGGTTTTTCCTGCATTCTCAATTCTATTCCACTGATTGATGTGTCTATCTTTATGCTAGTACCATGCTGATTTGACCACTGTAGATCTGTAATATATTTCAACATCAAACAGTGAAATTCCTCCCATGTCGCCTTTCTTTTTTAGAATGCTTTTGGTTATTCAGGTTCACTTCCCTTTTCAAATGTATGTGGTAATTGCCTTCTCTAATTCCGTAAAGTAAGCTGTTGAGATTTTGATTGGTATTGCATTGAGTCTATAAATCAGTTTTGATAAGATTGACATTTTGACAATATTCTTGCAATCCATGAACTTCGAATGTTTTTGCATTTGTTTAGGTCCTTTTAAATCTCTTTTAGCCTTGTTTTGTAGTTTTCTGCATATAGGTCCTGTACTTTTTTGGTTAAATTAACTCCTAGGTATTTGAGTCTTTTTTTTGCTATTGAAAATGGAATATTCCCCTGGTTTCCTACAGAGATTGTTCAGTACTAGTGTACAAAACCATTACTGATTTTTGCATGTTGATCTTGTATCATGCTACTGTGCTGAACTCATTTATTAGCTCAAGTAGATTTGTCGTGAATACTTCAGGGTTTTCTAAGTACAGGATGATGTCATCCACAAACAGTGAGAGTTTTATTTCCTCTTTTCCTATTTGGATGCCTTTACTATTTTTTCTTGTCTAATTGCCCTAGCTAGAACTTCTAGTCAATATAGAATAACAATGGTGACAGTGGGCATCCCTTCTTGTTCCTGATCTTAGAGGGAAAGCTTTCAAACTTTCTCCATTAAGTATGATGTTGGCTGTGTGTTTTTCATATATGCCTTTTATCATATTGAGGTATTTTCCTTCTGTTCCTATCTTTTGAAGTGTTTTTATCAAAAAAGGATACTGGATTTTGTCAAATGCCTTTTCGGCATCGATTGAGGTCATCATGTGTTTTTTCCCTTCAATTTGTTAATGTGGTGTATTACATTAATTGTTTTTTTTATGTTGAGCCAGACTTGCATATCAGGAATAAATCCCACTTGGTCATGATGTATAAGTCTTTTGATATATTGTTGGATTCAATTTGCAAGTATTTTTGTTGATAATTTTTGCATCTGTGTTCATTAGAGAAATCGACCTGTAATTTTCTTTTCTTGTAGTATTTTTATCTGGCTTTGGTATTAGAGCGATGTTAGCTTCATAAGATGTGTTGGGTAATTTTCCCTCCTTTTCAATTTTTTGGAAGAGTTTAAAGAGGTTTGTCATTAATTGTTTTCAAAAAAACTTTGTAGAATTCACCTGTGAAGCCATCTGGTCCTGGACTTTTCTTTGCTGGGAGATTTTTGATGACAGATTCCATGTCCTTAAATGTGATTGGTTTGTTAAGTTCTTGTAGTTCTTGTAGTGTCAGTGTAGGATGGTTGTGCATTTCTAGGTTTTTGTTCATTTCATCTAGGTTGTCTAGTTTGTTGCCATATAGTTTCTTATAAGATCCTCTGATGATTATTTTTATTTGTGTGGGGTCATTTGTAACTCCCCCCTTTCATTTCTGATCCTGGTTATTTGCATCTTCTCTCTTGTATTCATTGTTAGTATAGCTAGGTGGTTGTCAATTTCATTGATCTTCTCAAAGAACGAGATTTTGGTTTTGTTGATTTTCTCTATATTTTTTGTTCTCCTTTTCATTTTTTTTCCTGCTCTAACCTTTATTATTTCTTTCCTTTTGCTTCTGTTGGGATTGGTTTGTGGTTCTTTTAATAGTTCCTCTAGTTGTTCAGTTAAATCTAGTGTTTAGCTCTTTCTTCTCTTTTAATATTGGCATTTAGGGCTATAAATTTCCCTCTCAAGACTGCTGTCACTGTATCTCATAAGTTTTGATATGTTGTGTGCTTGATTTTATTTGTCTCAGTATATTTACTTATTTCACTTGCAATTTCTTCTTTGACCCACCGATTATTTAGGAGTGTGTTTTTCAGCCTCCAAACATTTGAAAATTACCTTTTTTTCCTGTCTATTATTGATTTCCAGTTTCATTACATTATGATCTGAGAGGATCCTTTGTATAATTTCAATCTTTTTATATTTATTGAGAGCATCATTTTGACCTAAAATGTGGTTTATCCTGGAGAAAGATCCATGGGCACTTGAGAAGAATGTAAAACCCACTGTGTTTGGATGCTGTGTTCTTTATATGTCTGTTAGGTCTAACTTGTTTATCATATTGTTCAATTTCGCTGTTTCTTTGTTGATCTTTTGTCTAGTTGCACTATCAAATGATGTGAATAGGGTGTTGAAGTCTCCAATGATTATTTTAGAAATGTCTATTTCTCCCTTCAGTATTGCCAGAGTTTGTCTCATGTATTTTGTGCACCCTTGCTAGGTGCACAGATATTTATGACTGTTATAACTTCCTGGTGGATTGTCCCTTTTATTAATTTTTAATGGCGTTCAGTATCTCATAAATTTTATGCATTTAAATTCTCTTTTGTTTGTTATTAGTATGGTTACCCCTGCCCATTTCTAGTTACTATTCACATGGAGTGACTTTTTCCAATCTTTCACTTTCAGGCAGTTTGTATCCCTGGATATAAGGTGAGTTTCTTGTAGGCAGCATATGGATGCCTCATGTTTTTTATTCATTCTATCAGCCTGTATCTTTTGATTGGAGAGTTCAATCCATTCACATTCAATGATATTACTGTAAATGCACTATTTATTTCCTCCATTTTATTCTTTGGTTTTCATATGTCACCTTATTTTTGTCTATCCTTTTACACTTTTGGTTATTCTTTGTACAATTCTTTCTTCTATACGCTCCTCCAAGCTTCTCTCTCCTGTCTTTTCTTTCAGATTCTATGGCTTCCTGTAATATTTCCTGTAAAGGTGGATTCTTTTTTGCAAACTCTGTTAGTTTCTGTTTGTTTGGGTATATTTTATACGTGCCTTCATATTTGAAGGACAGCTTTGCTGGATAAAGAATTATTGGCTGACAGTTTTTCTCTTTCATTTTCCCAATTATATAACACTCTCTTATTCCCTCCATGGTTTCTGAAGAGAAATCTTCACTAAGTCTTAATGAACATCCCTTGTATATGATAGTTTGCTTGTCCCTTGCTGCTCCGAGAATTTTCTCTTTATCTTTGACTTTTGACATTTTAAGTAGTATGCATCTTGGAGTAGGTCTATTTGGATTTAATCTGGTTGGGGTACAGTGTGCTTCTTGGACATGTAAGTTCAATTCTTTCCTGAGAGTTGGGAAACTTTCAACTATTATGTCCTCAAATACTATTTCTGCCTCTTTTCCCTTCTCTTCTCCTTCAGGAACTCCTATGTCACATATGTTGTTGTGTTTTGTGTTCTCTGTCAACTCTCTGAGTGCCTGCTCAATTTTTTTTCCATTCTTTTCTCTCTCTGTTCTTTTCTGTCTTCAATTTTAGCTGTTCTGTCATTGGTATCTCTTATTCTTTCTTCAATTACTTTGAGTCTGCTGTTATATGCCTCAAGTGTGTTTTTGATCTCACCTATTGTGTCTTTCATTCCCATGAGCTCTTTTTCTTTTCTGTTCAGGATTTCAAATTCTTCTTTGTGTTTGTTCAATGTCTCCTTGATGTCATTAATCTCTTTAACTGTATGGTCTTTCAACTCATTAATGTAATTTTAGAAATTTGTTCACTTTTTGATGATTAGTTCTCTTGAATTCTGCATCTCTTCTGGAGCTTTGAGGTATTCCTTTTCTTGGGCCATGTTTTCTATTTTCTTAGTATGGCTTGTAATTTTTTGCTGATGTCTAGACATCTGATTAAGATGTAGTTTACTCAGATGCTCAATTTCTTTCTCTTTTGTAGGGATTTAGTAGCTGGAGACTGTGGGTTACCACTGCTTTTTTATTTTGTTTGGGTTGTCCTGCTGGTTCCTTGAAACTAGGCACTGGTCCACTGTGTGGATTCACCTGGCCTGGAAGGGCTTGTGGGAAAATTCAGACCAAATTTGTGGGTCAAAACTAAGTACACCTTAGCTTGTGTCCCCTAATCTCACCTTTCTTGGCATGGTAGATCCCTGGAACCCCATTTGCCTGTACTTACAGGCACAGAGGCCCAAGAATTGTAAAGTGTCTTTAGTGTGAGGGAAGTTGCTGGCAGCAGCAGCTGCTTGCTTCAACTCACAGTTTTGTGATTGTGATATCCTTCCCTTGTCCCCCTCTCCTCTGGGTACTGTCCAGTCTTCACCTGCTGTCTTAAAACCCAGCATATCTTTTTTTGGAGTTGTTTCAACCTGTCATCTAGCTATTTTACTGGAGAAGAAGAGATTTCCATGTCTTACTAGTCCACCATCTTCCCAGAACTAGTTACTATATTTTTATTACTGAATAATACTACAACTCCATTGTATGGAAGTACCAGAATATATTTATCCATTAATCTACTCAAAGAAATCTTGGTTGCTTCCAATTTTCGGCAGTTATTCACAATGCTTTTTATAAACATTAGTTGATCAGTCTTCTTGGTGGATATAAATTTTCAAGTTATTTGGAAAATCTTAGTATGATTACTTGTTTAGTATGTTAAGAAACAGTCAAAATCTTCCAAATTGTCATTAATATTTTGGTTTCCCACCAACAATAAATGAGAGTTCCTGTGTCTCTACATCTTCTCATCATTTGGTTTTTTAATGTAATGATTTTAGTGTTATGAGGAGAAGGAAAAGTTCCAAAATAGACTATGGTGATCGTTGTACATATCTGTCAATATGCCACATATCATTTAATTGCTCAATTTTACAGTGTGGATATATTATTTATGAATTATATCTCAATATTATTACCTAATACAACACACTTTTATGTTAAAGTGATACAAAGTAAGATTTTTTTAAAAAGGAAACTAACAAGTGTTTGAGATGATGTGGATAAACTGGGACACTAATTTTTTTCTGAGAAGAATATAAAATGGTGAAACATCTCTGTATAGCACTTTGGTGTTTGCTCAAACTTAATTTTACAATTAACAAGTGCCCCAGAAATCCCCCTCACATATATATAGCTCAAACTATTAAAAACATGTATCAAACACTTACATTTACATGAATGTTCATAGCAGAATTATTTACAATAGACAGAAGTGTAAACAGCTCTAATATCCATCAATGCATGAATGGATAAATGAAATGGGACATAACCACAATTGGAAATATTATTTTGCAATAAAAACTAATGATGTAATGAACTATGTTACAACATGGATGAATTTAAAATGCAAGTGAAAGTAACCTGTTGTAAAAGATCACATACTGCACGATTCCATTTCTATGAAATATCACAAATAGTAAAATTCATAGATGCAGAGAGCAGAATAGTGATTGGCAGGGTGGGGAGAATGGGGTGGTGGAATGGATGGCTAATGGGTACAGGGCTATATTTGGCACAATCAATATATTTTGAATGTAGAGAGAGGTGATGGTTGTACAATATTATGAATGTACAAAATGTCACTGAATTCTACACTGTAAAATCATTAATTATATGTTATATGAATTTTACCCCAAAAACTTCAAAATCTATTCTTTGTAAGTAACAATTGACTCAAAATATATTTACATATGATAAAATTAAGTTGTTTTGTAAATCAGTGATGTTTAATGATAAATTTTGTTGTATAAGGAAAAATTTTTTGACAATGTCACCAATTTTTGTAATCAATATTATGAAAAATAGGGATGTTAAATGGAATTCTAAAAAAGATAACCTTAAAGATACTATTTCTTTTTATGGAATCATGGTGGTATAATGACTACTTTATTTATCAATAAGAATTTATTTTGTAAGAGTTTAGGAGGTCATAAGCCCAAACTTGGTTTTGTCTGAAACCAATATTTCAGCCAGAATGGCCACACTGCATTTGGGGATGTAAAGAAAAGTCCATTTCCTTTTCCAGTCTCTTAAGCTTCATTATTTACCTTTTTTCAGCTTCTTGTAGCTGTCAGCATTTCTTGACTTAGTCCCCTTCAACGTCTTCAAAGCCTAAAGAATAATGTCTTGAAATCTCTCTATTTGCTGAGATTGTCATATCATGTTTCTTCTTCCATGTATTAAAGACTATCTCTTGCCTCCTCTTTTAAGTACACTTGTTAAGTGTACACACTTAGGGACCACTGGTATAGTCCTGAATAGCCATAATCTCAACATCCTTATCTTATTCACACATAGAAAGGCCCTTTTTCTATACTGGTCAATTCACAATCCAAAGATTAAGATAGAATATCTTGGATATTTTGGGGGATTATGGTATCTTTATTCAGTCTTCCATATTCCATGAATCATTTTTACCATGGAAACTGCAATCCATATATATAGCTCTTGAGTGTGAGGTTTAAGCCTTGCCCTTGGGTCTCACTGGTAACACAGGTGGCAAAAGTAGAATGCTTATGAGCCCAATTTGCATTACTTCAGTCTCTGCATGGATGCTCAAATTGTGTGGTCTCACCTCCTTGAACCTACCCTGACCAGGTATGTAATATTACCTGCTTCTGTTGGGTAATTAGGGAAAATAAGCATCCTACTTAGACCCTCATAGGCCACCACAGTAGGTGAAAGAAAGATCGACTTGTTTCTTCCAGATGGAGAATAGAATCTCAGATCTTTTGCTATGCATCTCTTTCAGCATCACCCTGTCTAGGATGTGTTATAGTTAATAAGGAAAGTCAAGGTTCTTACTTCTACACGTAGTAGTAGTAGTACATTTAGTTCTCAAGTCACTATGGTGCTCAAATTCTTCCATCATTTGAAGTCTTTCTATACTTGTGTATTTGCATGGTTATTTACAAATATTGTATGTACAATTGGGTCATCTAAGGGAAATGGAGCTAATTACTATTTCCTGAACCAGAAGACCCTTCTTAGGTTCTATATGACTAGAACTTCCAGACTCAAAAAAGTCAGGAACATGATTCTTAGTTATCATTGTTGTTTTAACCCCAATTAGCTGTGATGCAGAATAAGGGAAAGAGAATGAATAACAAAAAATGTCTTCCAACCTTTTTTACTAATTGAATCCAGCATCCATAGGCCGAGTATTCAGAGAGAAAAAAAAAGAAGTGGTTCATAACTTTATATATGGTTTATACTTAGAGGAAACATAATATATTCAGGCATCAAATAACTTGCTGAAAAAATTTAGGTATATTGTGAACATAGGAGAAAGAGGTGGGTAATATGGTAAAAACAATTTTAACCTGGGGGGCAGGTATCATTAGGTGAGTTCAAAGTAATCAGTGCTACAGGTACTGATGTTAAAGATAATGTCAATTATAGGACTCTGAGCATGGAAATTTCCAGAATACTAGGTCATGCTTGAATCTCACACATTTTATTTTTGTTATTTATTTTGGTTTCATTTCTACTAGGACATAAATGCTGTGGAGGTGGGAATAGTTTATATTGATCAACTTACTCCCCAGAATAAATCAGGGTCTGGAACATTTGAGAATGTTCAATAAGTATAAGATATTGAAATAATTGATCTGAAAAAGACCCAACTTGTACCTTTACCCTAGCCAAACATCATGCACTTTTAGCTTCCAACATGGCCACACTCACTGGGGATCTCTTTCTTTCTCCAAGGCATTTGAGTATTAGTGGCATTTCTTCTGCACAAAGAGTAGGAATTTGGACAGAAACATAAAAAATGCATTAACAATAATGAGTATTATGTTAATGAATGAAGATATGTATGCCTTATTAGCTCTAAGTCATTTTGAAAATTAAGATTTCCTCATCTTAAATGATCTTTGACCTGCTAATCCACTGAGACTTTTCTGCATTTTTTCCATAAGTATCTTGGCAACTAATTTATATCATAGGGATTATCCCATTCTTTTACTCAGTATTGTGGGAATTTTTCATTCCCAGGTACCCAAAATACTATTTTCCTCCTGATATTTAAATTAACTCACATTTCATTTAACTTGTCCAAGAGAAAACAGCATTTCAAAGGGGAATTATATGCACTATCAGGCATTACTGACAAGTAATCTGATTATTTAAGCATGTTCTATTAATCACTGTTATGCACATACAAATTAACAGTATATGATCAATATGGCACTTCATCTTCCTTGGGCATCTTTTAGTTAAAACACCATGTTATTTCCAGATTCACACCAGTCATTATAATTTAGTTTAGTGTTGAATGAAAAATAGACCCTGAACCATATTAAAGAAACCACAGGAACAGCTTTTATTTCATATATATTTGCAAGTACTAATCTGTTTGGGGAAAGTTTCATATTCTTTCTACTACTTGTTACAAAATTCTGTGTTCAACATAGCCAGACCACCTCAAAATTCTCCATTATTATCTTAATTATTTTTCAGTAATTAATTAGGCTATATTCTGAATTCATATTTTAAATAGTGTGAAAAATATTCTTGTGAAAGGTTTTCCCTACTCTGATATTTCTGAGGTGAATATTTGCTAAATCGTTTTCAACTTTGATTTTGGCCATATCCTTACTTCAGTATAAAACCCTACATGCTGTTGAAGAAATCTGAAACCACAAAAATTTCCTTCATACATTACACTGAGATACAAGTAAAGTATTTTTCATGTTTATTTCACTGAATATCTACTCTAGAAAAAAATCTGCTGTGCCCATAAAGTCTTCTGCTCCTGTCAGAGTTCCCTGCTAATTCTCTGTTTTAGGTGTTGTTATTATTCTGTGTTTATCCTGAGTGTTCTTAGGCTGTAGCTCAGCTTAAATGTTCTCCCAGTCACAATAGACATAGAGCTCTTCCAAGTGAAAGTCACTAACACTTTTTAAGGTTAAATAACAAATGAAGGCATTTTGCATTGATTACACAGAGATAGAATTATACTCCTGTGTACATGCCATGATTTCTTTAAACAATAGAGAAGTGGTTGAAGACACTTCTGCATTCTTTATATCTATAATGTGAATTCTTTCAAGTTGTCTAAAGGTAGAATATTGACTGAAGTCTTTCCCACAAAGATGACATTAATAAGTTTTCTCTACAAATGTGAGTATTCTCATGTTTTGTTATGTAAGAATTTTGACTGAAGGATTTCCCACATTGATGGGATTTGTATGTTTTCTCTCCAGTGTGAGTTCTCTCATGTATTCTAATGTTAGAATGTTTACTGGAGGCATTCCCACATGAATTACTGTCATAAGGTTTCACTACATTGTGAGTTCTTTCATGTTCTAGAATAGCTAGAAGTACAACTGAAGACTTTTCCACACAGATGGCATTCATACAGTTTCTCTCCAGTGTGAGTTACCTAATATTGTCTAAAAGTAGAACTTTGTCTGAAGGATTTCCAGCATGGATGGCGTTCATAAGGTTTCTCTCCAGTGTGAGTTCTCTCATGTTTGTTAAGGGTAGAGCATTGACTGAAGGATTTCCCACATAGATGACATTCATACGGGTTCTCTCCTTTTGTAAGTTCTCTCATGTAATCTAACATCAGAAATATTTCTGAAGGTTTTCCTACATTGGTGACATTCATAAGTTTTCCCTCCAGTGTGAGTTCTCTCATATCATCTAACATCAGAAATATTTCTGAAGGATTTCCCACATAGATGGCATTCATATGGCTTCTCTCCAGTGTGAGTTCTCTCATGTCTTCTAAGGTTAGAACTTTTACTGAAGGCTTTCTCACATTGGTGGCATTCATAAGGTTTCTCTCCAGTGTGAGTTTTCTCAGGTAGTTTAAGGTTAGAGTTATGAGTGGAGGATTTCCCACATATAAGGCTGTTAAATGATTTACTTTTAGTGTGAATTTGTTTATATTGATTGTAGGATGGCTCCTCACTGGGGACTTCTTTAAATTGTTCTCTGATATTGGATTTAATGCTCTCACAAGGAAACATATATTTAATTATTGTGTGATTGTGAATGAAATTTTGAATTCATTACATTCACAGAGATCCTTATGAGTGTCTGATGGGAAGGAGAAGAAAGACTTTTAAATGTTCCCCCAAAAATATGCATTAAGTCAATTTTCTATGTATGAATTCCAGACTAATCATTCAGTGAGTCCCCTGTTAAAAATGTAAACATGATGTTTACATTAACATGGTGTGTAAATCTCCTTCATGAACATATTTTTTGTAGCATCTCAATTTCAGAGCAATTTAATTAGCTTTGTAAACATCAATATATCACAAAGACTAGGTATATGCCAATATTTATGCAATTGTAATTTCATAAGACCTCATATTGGATTTGGGTTCAAATTAATGTTAACCTAAATTTAAATTTTCCAAAACTTATTGTTGTAACAGTGCTCAATCAATTCTTTAATTACAATAAGGTGATTTTTCTGAAATCCTTACTTATTCCTTTCCCAGTTATCTATTTGGATGACCAGGGTTCATACCCATGAAACTTACCATTGACAAGGTGATGGATTCATCTCTCCTGCAGATATGTTGCATGTACATAATTTCTGGTTTTCCAAGGTAGCATTCACTGCCTAAAATTATAAGGAAAAAGAAACCACATTGCTAGAGCAGCATTAACAGAATGAAAAATTTGAAAAACCCCAATTCTTGTGTGATCTGTTTCAAATTTATCAATCAGATAGGGGAAATAATGCAAAATTAAGGAATACTTATAATTAAGATTGCATATTATGGAGTTAAAGTGAGGATATTCTTCAAAGAGGAGGACTGTGGCAATGGCATTGTATGAAAATTTAACTGCAATAAGTATATTATTTGTTCTTTGCCTAAAACCAAAGACAATGAAACATGGATAATATAATTGAGATTAATACATGTGAAGAATAATGACATCATTTGAGGATTTCTTGCCCTTTTTCCTTGCCAACATTTAACAGAATAGCACTCACTTATTGAAAGTTTCCATTGATATTTCTAAAGATGAACTAATTTTTCCCCAAGCACCTCCTTGTACAAAAGCACAGGCTTCTGGTGCTTACCTGGTTTCTATTCTTGGAGAATTCCTAACATTTCTCTCCACAGTTCCTCTCCCTCCTCCAACTGGGAAATCACTTCAGATTTGCAGAGTTGATACCCAGTTTACAGCAAAGAGATATAATAGACTTTGTATTATGTGCTTATAATAGCATATTGTTTTTAAGACCAGGACAGGCT
>JAQZBX010045638.1:0-20980 GCA_029593785.1 Cabassous unicinctus | reverse complement strand
GGGACAAATATTTGTAAGACTCTTTTCAGAAAATTCATCAGCTAATAAACAAAGAGCAATTCAGAAGGGCTGCTTGAATCATATACTTAAATTTACCTTGTATTTTGATTTGTGTTATCCCAGCACAAACTCCTTAAACATCCTGATAATATTCATTGAAACACAGGTGCACTTTACACAGTGATTTTCATCTCAGTAGACTAGCAGAGAAGATTTCAACATGGTCTACAGCAAATTTTTAACACTCTTTAATCCAAGGGACATTCGTTGAGACTTTCCTGAGTTCCAGGTACTCGATATAAAACAAATGGGATGGAACATGATAGTGGGGAATGAGACTGACAAGGAAAACAACAAGTATCACACATAATAATGGGTGCCAGGAGAGCACAGAAGGAAGAACCTTATCCAGCTTGGGTGGGGGCAGAGAGGAATCACTAGAGGAGTTGTGACTCCTAGCAGTCTACTAGGGAGGATCTTGTATTTTCCATTGCAAAATAATTGGTAGATGCTGCTATCTGTGAGTAGGCCATCAACAGCATGCAAGCTAGTGTCAGGGAGAAAGGGGTCTGATGTCTCTGTGGGTCCATGGACAGAAATAGTTCTAGGTATGAAGCACTGAGGAGGAAGGGACTCTTTAAGAATAGTGTTATTTATAGTAAGATATAAGTTTTTCCTAGTTTTTTAGTAAGGATATATAATATTCCTTGCCCTACCACTTGCCTATCACATTACCCGCAACCATCAATAAAACTATGCTTGTTAGATAGCATTTAATAGGAATTTAAAGAAAGATGGGGTGGGTATTGTGCGCCACCATCTAAGAGAACAATTAAAAGCTAAGACATAGAATAATCAACAATTAAGTGGAAATAGCAAATCAGAGATAGAGATATATAGGAGAAATATAACTCTTAAGAGAATACATGAAGATCTGAAGTTAGCAATTTGGAAAAGTTTGAGTTTCCCACCATTTATGGGATGGAAACATTTCCCAATTTTTTAATATTAAATAACATATATGGCCAATTGATTTTTTTTTACAGTTGTTCATAGTGTTCTCTTATTTTATTTTATTTTTTCATTTTTCAAAAAGCTTTAGATTACATAAATTTTACATAAAAAATATAGGGGATTCCCATATATCCTACCACTTCCCCCTCCCATACTTTCCCACATTAACAACATCTTTCATTAGTGTGGTACATTTGTTACAACTGATGAACACACATTGAAGCATTGCTACTAACCATGGACTTAACCTAAATGTCCATCAACAGATGAATGGATAAGCAAACTGTGGTATATATATACAATAGACTATTACTCATAGTATCCTCTTATGATCTCTCTTATTTCTGCAGTCATTGGTAATGTCTGTCCCCTCCCCATTTCTGATTATATCCATATGCATCTTCTCCCTTTTTTTTTTTTTGTCAGTCTAGCTAAGGGTTTGTCAATTTTATCTTCTCAAAGAACCAACTTTTGGTTTTGTTGATTCTCTCTATTGTTTTTCTGTTGTTCTCAGTTTCATTTATTTCTGCTCTGATCTTTATTCTTTCTTTCTTTTTGCTTAGTTTGGGATTAGTTTCTCTTCTTTTTCTAGTCCACCTGGTGTGCAGTTCGTTCTTTGATTTTAGCTCTTTTTTCTTCTTTTTTTAAAACAAATCTATTTTATTGATGCATATTAATAAAGCATAAATCCATCCAAAGTGTACAATCAATGGTATTTAGTGTAATCACATATTTGTGCATTCATCACTTCAATCATTTTAGTGTACTTTCATTATTCCAGTAATAATAATAATAAATAAACAAACAAAACTCATCACCTCTCAATCTCTCTATGCTTCCCCTGCCATACATAGCTGCTATTCTCTCCTTCTGTCTAGTATATTTACATTTATATTTTGTAAAAACAATTTTATATATGTAATATCACCCATATTTGTGTTTTGCATGAGGTTTTACTATCTTATAAAGTCCCATGTTACAGTTTTTAGCTTTCATTCTAGTATTAGATACATGACCTTAGACTTTCCCTTTTCACCAGTGTCATATCAATTCAATATCACTGCTAGTTACAAACACCATGAAATGCTTTAACCATTTCTATTAATTTCCAAATATTTATAAACAATGTTTTTACCAATTCTACACAAATTAAACCTTAGCTTTCCACTCTCTACCCTCCTTTTATTTTATGGTGACCTATTTCCTAATTATTAACTCAATGAGTTTACACAATATATTTAGATGATAATAGCACAATCATACAGCATCTGTCCTTTTGTGTCTGGCTTGCTTCACTCAATATAATGGTACTGGCATAAAGACAGACACATTGACCAATGGAACTGAGTTAAGAACTCTTAATAGACCTACAGTAAAGTGATTTTTGACCAGGTGGTCAAGCCCTCCAAGCTAGGACTGAACAGTTGATTCAAAAAATGGTGCTAGGAGAACTGGATATCTATATCCAAAAGAAAAAAAGAGGACCCCTATCTCACACCTTATACAAAAATTAATTTGAAATGGATCAAGGACCTAAATACAAAAGAGACAAACATAAAATTCCCAGAAGAAAATGTAGGAAAACATCTTCAAAATCTTGTTGTAGCTGTAGTTTCTTAAAACTTACACCCAAAGCACAAGAAGCAAAAGAAAAAATAGATAAATGGGACCTCCTCAAAATTAAACACTTTTGCACCTCAAAGGACTTTGTCAAAAGAGTGAAAAGGCAGCTAACTCAATGGGAGAAAATATTTGGCAATCACATATCTGGTAAGTGTTAATATCCATGATATACAAAAAGATCATACAATTCAACAGTAAAAAGACAAACTACCCCATTTTAAAAATGGGTAAAAGTCTTGAAAAGACAATTGTCCAAAGGAGAAATCAAATGGCAAAGAAACATGTGAAATAATGTTCAACATCCTTAGAGAATAGGGAAATGCAAATCAAAATACAAGATATCATATTAAGCCTATTAGACTTGCCATTATTAAGTAAGAAAACTGTAAATTTTGGAGAGGGTATATAGAGATAGGAATGCCTATTCACTGTTGGTATGAATGTAAGAATGGTATAGCCTCTCTGGAGGACTATTTGGCAGTTCCTAAGGAAGTTGAGTAAAGACTTGCCATGTGACCCCACAATACCATTACTAGTTATACCAGAAGAACTGAGAGCAGAGACATGAACAGACATCTGCACACCAATGTTCATAGCAGCATTATTCATGATTGCCAAAAATTGGAAAGAACCCAGACGTCCATTGACTGATGAATAGATAAACAAATTGTGGTGTATGCATATGATGGAATATTATGCATGAGTAAGAAGAAATGAAGTCATGAAGCATGTGAAAACATGGATGAACCTGGAAGCTAACTGACTTTTGACAAAAGTGGCAAGACAACACAGTAGGGAAAGAATAGTCTTTTCAAAAAATGGTGCTAGGATAACTTGATAGCCACATGCAAAATAATTAAGTTAGAGCCATATTTTTAAAATATATTTTTATTTACTTTTAAAAAGTACTTAGATTACACAAAAAGTTACAAAGAAAAATATAAGGGATTCCCATATGCTCCACTCCCCACACACCCCACTTTTCCCCACATCAACAACCTCCTTCACTAGTGAGACATATTCACCACAATTGATGAACATCCCCTGGTGCACTGCAACCAAGCATGGACCACAGTTCACACTGTAGTCCACACGCTCTCCCACCAAACTCTGTAGGCTTTGGTAGGATATATAATGACCTGTGTCTGTCACTGCAATGCCATTCAGGCCAACTCAAAGTCCTGAAAATATCCCCATACCACACCTCCTTTCCCTCCCCCTAACTGCAGCAACCCCAGTGGCTAAAGCCATATTTAATACCACATATAAAAATTAACTCAAAATGCATCAAAGATATAAACATAAGTACTAAGTTATAAAGCTCTTAGAAGAAACTATAAATCATAAATTATCAGATTAGGTAATGGTTTCTTAGATATGACAGTCAAAACATAAGTAACAAATGAGAAAAGTAATAAATTGAACTTCATCAAAACTATAAACCTTTGAGTTTCAAAGGATACTAACAAAAAAATAAAAAGACAACCCTCAAAATGGAGAAAATATTTGCAAATCATATATGTGGCAAGTGGCTTGCATCTTGTACATATGAAGAATTCTTACAACTCAACACTAATAGGACAAATACACAATTAAAAATAGATAAAAGATTTGAATAGGTGTTTCTCCAAAGAAGATATACAAACGGTTAATTAGCCAATGAAATAATGCTCAATGTCATTAATCATTAGGAAAATGCAAATCAAAACCACAATGAGATACCAATTATCATCACCTAGGATGGCTACAATCAGAAAGATGGACAATCACAAGTGTGGGGTAGGATATGGAGCAATCGGAACGTTCACACATTGCTGGCAGGAATGTAAAATGGTGTAGCTGCTTTGCAAATATAGTTTGGTAGTTCCTCAAAAGATGAAAAATAGAGTGACCATATCACCCAGTAATTCCACTCCTAGATATGTACCTCCCCAAAATGAAAACATATGTCTACTTAAAAACTTGTAACCAATATTCATAGCAGCCTTATTCATAATAGCTGAAAAGTGGAAACAACACAAGTGTCTATCCACTGATGAATGAGTAAACAAAAGAAGGTATAGTGATACAATGAAATAATATTCAGACTATTATTCAGACAAAAAAAGGAGTAAAGTACTGCTTCATGTTAGAATACGGGTGAACTTTGAAAACATTAAATTAAGTGAAAGAAGTCAGACATATATTGTATGATTCCATTTATATGAAAGCTCTAGAATAGGCAAATACATCAAGACAGAAAGTAGATTAGTAGTTGCTGGTGTGTGTGGGGGGTGGGTAGAGAGTGACTCCTAATGGGAATGGAGTTTCTTTCTGAGGTGATAAAAATATTCTAGATTTAGAGATGATGGTTTTACAGCTTTGTGGCTATACTAAAGAAAACACTGAATTGTATACTTTAAAAGCATGATTTTGTGGGATGTGAGTACATCTAAATAAAAAGGAAAATGTAACACCATAAAGTTTGAAGTCTGGGGGAGATCCACAGGGAAAAATTATATATCCATATCTATATCTACATATATATATAATATCTATATCTATCTATATTTGCACGGATTAAATATTTACTATAAGCTATGCCCCTTTCTGAGCTTGTTAAACATTTTTTTCTTTTTTAAATTTATAGTTACTTTTTTTGATTTTTTATTAGAGAGGTTAGAGGTTTACAGAAATATCATGCATAAAATATATAAAATACAGTACCACCCTATTATTAACATCTTGCATTAGTGAGGTACATTTGTTATAGTTAATAATACAATTATAAAAATGTTCTTTCATGAATTATGAAAAATATACATACTTTCATCCAATTTATTCTTATCAGTGATTGTGTAAATTAGTTATTAAGGCCCACATTTCAAAATTGAGAAGAATGAGGTTCAGAGATGTAACTGGATGAGAAATAACTGAATAAATTAATGTTAAATTTACTTAGAAAATGTCCCTATTCCTACATGGCTCTGAATCCATTTCAAACTGTTATTGATGGTTATTAATGCAGATTATTTTTAGGTTCAGGAACTGTACCAAGTGGCTTCTATGTAATCTCCAGTCTTCTAGCCTCCTTGCTATATCCAGCACCTAGAGAAATTTCACCTTGGCCAGTAGAGTAAAATTCCACCCAGCATTCTGTTCTGTAACTTAGGCTTTCATGCCCCAGAGCTGCATATCCATGTAATGTTGGCACTGTCTAAGAGAGAGGATAACAAGACTCCCTGCTCAGAGGGCATTGCATAGGTTTGTGCCATTGAATTCCATTGACCACATGTTCTCATTTCAGGTACAAAGCAGCCCTTTCTGACTTTATACTAAAAGCTAGATTCATGGAGTGGAAATAGCAGACAGCAGTCTATTTACCCAGATATGATACAAAGGTGAGTACATTACTCTCAGGGGTGCTTTTCAGCTGACAGGGATTTCAAACATTTTTACCCTGAATTTTTGCAGTTTTATCCCATGTGATATTTTCCATGTCATGAATGAGAGGACTTTGAGAAGTTGAGTGAGCTCCAAATAGTTCCATGTGGTTGGACCATAGGATGAGGTCAAGGAAGTGGGAAGAGGTGAGGCTAGGCGCAGGGGTCAGGTCAGCATAAGTGAATTTCTGAAGGGTTTATGGTCATATTAGGAGTTCAGACTGAATCCTGCAGGCAGTGGGAAACCATCACATAATTTTAATAAGAGAGCTGTAGTGGTGGTCGATGAAAAGGAGGAAAATGGCCATGTTCCAGGCAATCAGATTTGTGAAGAACACAAAGATGAATAAGTCCTAGAATCTGCTCTCTTTCATGAAGGAAGGCAGGTATAGAGTAAAAGATAAAGGAAATGCAGAGCTATATCTATCCCATGCCAATCAAAGCACAGATAATATGTACTAGGAATTCATTGAAAGATAAATTATTAGGAGATGGAATGAAGAGGCTAAGAGAGTGGAACAGAGAAATCTGAGAGAGGACATGGCTCAACAGGAAAAAAAATGGATTCAGATGGGAGGAAAAATGGGAAAGTGTTGAAACAATCCACAGTCCCTGAACAGGATGGCCACAACTTGGAAGAAAAGAGAATGGTGCTACTGGATTCAAATCCCAGTTTCAGACTTTCTACTGGTGTATCTTTGAGTTAGGTACACAGGCTCTTTCTTATGTAGATACCGCAAAGCTATACCATATCCTTTACATATTCCTTGAATACAGCCCTTTCAAGAGTTTAAATATAATAAAACTTCAAATATTCCTTATTCCTTGGACAGGTGAATTAGTTATGTATATTTGATTAAAAGTTGTTTGCTTGATGAACACATCCCTGCTACACAGCCCCCATCCACAATGCAGTCCTATGGCAGAGCAGGAATAAAACCCTGAGGGGTGCAGTCAGTTGCAGGTGCTTATTCAAAAGCAGCCCTCTCATGATTCTCTCTGCTCAGGCTGGATGGGTTCCAGCATCAGCAAGAACCACAAACCTCAGCAACACTTCTCCCCCCATGACGGCCTTGTTGTCATATAAACATGTTTGACATAAAAGGTCATAAAATCAAAATATCCCTGGAGGAGCAAAAGTACCCTTCATGGCCCTTCATAATAAAACCCTGTCTTACTCATCCATGCTCAAACTGTATCATTCCTTCCCACCTTCTCAAGCATGGGCTCTTTTTGCTTTCCTGAATGCACAAGGCTCTTTTCTTTTATAACACTGATTATATTTTGTGAATAAGGACAGTGAAACACCAGACTGTGGTTTCCAGGTGCCTTAGCTCTGACATCCTGTGGTTCTGTAAGTGCTTCAGCCAAGAACCCCTCCTTTCTTGGGGCAAAGAGTCAATTGCCCAGGTCTCTCCTCTTGTTCATACCTGGGATAGTTTGAAGCTGATTTTTTTCCCCAGAAAAAATCATGTTATTAAAGCTAATCTATTCCTGTGGGTGTAAAGCTATTTCAGGTGGTACTTTACTTCAGTTAAGGGTCTTTTGATTAGGTTACTTCAGTAATGCATGGCCCAAGGTAGGTCTCTATCCTCTTGCTGAAGTCCTTTATAAGACAATGAAATTCAGACTAAGGGAGAAAGCCAGAAGCTAAAGAAACAAATCCCAGAAGAGAAGGGCAAGAGCAGCAGATGCCACCATGTGGCAGAGGAGTCTAGGATCGCAAGCAACTGATCATTGGGGAGAAGCACTGCCTGATGAGGCCTTGAATTCAACAGTTTTCTCAGCTTCAAAACTGTAAGCTTGTAAAAGCCAACCCATTTCTGGTATATTGCTCTTGGCAGCCAAGCAGGCTAAAAGACAACCCCATTTCAGATTGAGCCTTCTGACCACAACATGCCACTGCCCTCTTCTATTTTACTGCCAGAGGATGAATGCATGCCTGGGCCCCCTTCATATCCTCAAGAATAAAAGCTTTGGGAAGCCCCCAGGTCTGCCTGTAAGGGCATGTACCTGTCCCAGTGGCACAAGTTGTAACCTATTTGGGGCTTCACATCCTGAGTCATTCCATATCTCAGATCTCCTTAGCTCTCTGATTCTTCCCTGGTTACCACTTAATTATTCATATCTCTATTATTACCCTGGCTCATGTCATCAGTTGTGGTTCCCATGAATTAAGCTCATTTCCTGATTTTGCCCAGGTCTGTGTTTCAGCAGTCCATTCAGAGACTTTCTTGGGAAAGGCCCCTCTTTGTGTGATTTGGCCCCAGAGACAATGATCTAGCACGTATTTTCTGTCTGCCTCAGCCACATGCTTACCACAGTTTAATGAGCAGACCAGGTTACCAACATCCCCTCTGGAGGGCCTCGATTTAGAAGGCACAAATCAGAGGACAAATCAAATGTTCTCTCCAAAGGACTGGGTCTCATTGTGTTCCTGATCATTTATGACAATCCAGCCCTGCTAATGAAAGCCCAAGTACCTCAATAATAATACATTTTAAACGTCGTATTTACATAGCACTTAAAAATTAATGTAGTGGTTCCTATAAATTCTCTCATTTGGTTCTGAGAGGAAGGTAGTTATGTTTCCATTTTACAGTTTTGTAAGCAGAGATTTTGGCAGATTATGTGACATTTTTCATTATCCTTTATTCCCTCAAGTAATATATGTTTAAAGTTTGAATTAAAGAGTTCATTTCTTTAATTCTTAACTAATTAAGAAACAGAGCTGAGATGTAAGCCTATGTCTTCTGATTCCATGGTTTCATATGCTTTCCAGTATAGCACAGTTTGCTCTTCATTAGCGCTAGGCCTTTCTTCCTTTAGCAATAGGCCCAGGACAAAAGGACTTGGATAGATATCTTTATGAAGATGTCATCACTGATTATCCAGTGATCTTTTTATTCTATAATTTTGAACATTCTTCCAGCATGGAGGCCATGAAAGCTGTTATTCCCAGCAGTGAAGGGTATAAACCTGTGCATTTTTGCACAGACATTTTAAGATTGGCATCTAGGCTCAAAAGGAATCCTTAGAGACTGAACAGAATACAATATTTAAAGTGATAGAAATGTTTTCAAGCTCAAAGTTATTCTATATCAAATATAAGGTTTCTTAGTACCCTGACACCTTTGGGAAATATATATATATATATATATATATATATACACACACATACATAAAAGAAACTATGCTAGTCAAGGCAGTTTGGTACTTGAGCATTGCAAAAAACATAGGGAAAACTCACTGATTCATAAATTTTAAAAATGCAGAAGGAAAAGAATGAAAAGAAAGGGAAATTAGAATTAAAAAGCCTTGATGGGTAGTGGTGCTTATGGTGGTATGTGATGGTGTTGGTGGTGTAGGAAGTAGGAAAGGAGGGAGGGTGTTGTGTTGTTTTATAATGTTTAAGAAAAAAAACTCTTTTCTTATGGCCCCTGGCAAATGATGCCTAGCGAAGGTCTTTGGGCCCCACATTAATGAACTGGCATGAATGGCTGGCAATTAGTGGATCAATTTCTGTATCATAACAGCCTCTCAACTATTTGAAAACAGTCTGTCCTATATCTCTACTGAAACTTTCTTGCCTAGCATTATTACTTTTCTTATCAAAGTATCTTTTTTAAAAAAGTAAAGTTAAGCTTAGCTCAGCCTTGTGAGAATGAAACTTAATTAAACAATAATAGTACCCATTATGGTGCGGAAGGAAGTAACTGATGGAGATTCAGAGGGAGATTAATACTCCACCTTTGCCCTTTAAAGTGTAACTTTCTTTATGGGATCTCTATACACTGAAATTTAAACCTGAAGAAAATTACAAATTAATGGATGATTATTCATATTAGGAAAGGATTTCCTCACTGTTAGCTCTCTGTTTTCTGTTAACAACAATATTCACTGAAAGGTGATTTCAAAGAATGAAACATTATTGATTATTATATTTTTCAGAGTTGATTTACAAAGATGTTTTCAAGAATTCTTCTTTTACAAAACTTCCACATTTAATGCTGTACATTAAGAAATGTTACTATATAGTCGAAAATAAAGACTCTTCTGTGTTTGGACATATGATAATTGACAATGACTGCTGAAACACAAGAAAAAAATTAGAGTATTGACACTTGTAAGGCACCATCTTAATTTTGATCAATTCTTTTATCACAACCATCAGAATGTAGGGAAAGACCAATTACATTTATTTTTGTTTATTATTTTATTTTGAGAGCTTGAAATCCAGTACATTAAAGCTCCCACCTATCGATCAGGGAGAGGTCCTAGAGCAATTGATATAATTTTTCTTTTAACAGTTTTTCCAAAATAGCTTTGACCTACATATATCATGTTACATCTTTAAAAACACCGAGGCAAAATTATCAAAGTCACCATGATATCTAGACTACAATTCACTTGCTTAACTTAGGTATGATGCTAAAACAATTAATCAAGATATAACAATTTAAAATATATTGGTATATTTGCATATTATATATAATCTATGTATAAATATTTAAATTTATGCAAATAGAGCCCAGATATCCATCTAGCAATATGTATGGATGGATCTTTATATATAGCACACAGCATAATTCTAAGTGCTGCCAAAAGAAATGAAATGTTGTGATACTTATCTTTGAGGAGGTTACAGGAATAGGAATAAATGACTTGCCAAGCATCACCGCTGAGTTAATGTCACCTAAATGAGAATAATGGTTGTTATGGTGTGACAAATCACCTAGTAACTGATGCAACATCCCCATTTCATATATTCCTAGAGCCCAGGCTCCTTGAATCACAAGACTGGATATCATTTTTTATTCATTTTTTTCCTTTTCCTTAAATTTGTCTCTTTGTTTCTTTGCTTGCTTTTCAAGCTTCCAGGTTCTTGATTTTCTCCTAGGACCACGCAACATGAATCTGTGCCAACCAACCACTTGAATAGGTCTGTGGTCACCCTTTCTCTCTGGGTCAACTCACGAAGAATTCTTAATAACTCTCCTCTTCTCTTTTCTATCAAGCCTCTTTTTTTTCTCTCATATCGGCACCTTCTCCCCATCCCATTCTCACCCTGCCAAACTTGGTCAGTGAATTATTCTTCTACTTGATAGAAAAATGAAAGCTATCAGGAACTCTCTGACATTCCTGAATTTTTTGAAAGTAGTATAAATGTATTGGCACCCAACCTTATTCTATTATTCTTATGATAGACAGGTTGTCCTTCCTTCTCTAAAGTTTATCCCTAACCAATGCTTTGGATCTTATTTCTCCCTGCCTAATATCACATTTATGTTATCATTTTCCTTTTTCTTTTATATTAAACCTAATACCTCTTACCTGGCTTCTTCCCATCAGCCTATCCACATATTTAAATTTCTCCTGTTAAGAAAACATAAACCCCTCATTAAATCCCTCACCCCCTTCCAGCTTCCTCCCCTTCAGAGACAGACCTCTCAAAGTGTTGTTCACACAAACATTCCCCATTTCATCACCTTCTTTTCACTTCTAAACCTGTTCCACTGAGGTTTCTGGAGCCATACTACTTGACCTCTCAGTATCATTTGACACTCTTGACCTTACTGTTTCTTAAAGCCTTCTCTTTTCTTGGTTTCTGTGAAAACTGCTACTCACCTTCCTTCTATTAGCATCTACTTTTTCTCCTTTGCAGGCTCATCTTCTTCTTCTGAGAAGGTAAATCTAGTTCCTTAAGGCCCTTTCTTCTTATCATTTGATTGTCTCCTTTTAGGCTCTCCCATCTCTTCTTTATCAGCATTTATATACAGCTGACTTACCAATTTATGTTTCTAGTCCCGACCTCATTCCAGTCTTCCAATATACATATTCTCCCTTCTTGAAGTTCACTCCTTGATGTCACAAAGGGACCTCAATGGGTCCAAATCCTGGTCCTCTTTTGCTTTCCCTTATTCCATGAATGACACTACATCCTACCAAGTTGTCACACCAGAAAAGTTGGACCCTTACTCCACCCTTCCACCTCCCTCACCATAATCAATCCATCATCAAATTTTATTGACTTTACCACCTGAAGAGATGTTAAATGTTTCTACTGTTATCCACTCATCACCAGTCTTGTTTACATTTCCATCATCTCTCTCCATGACTATTACACAATCTTCTAATCCATTGTCTCTTCTACCATCCCAAATGATTTTTCAAAATGTGAACATGATTTTCTCATCCCTAATGTTCATTAGCTTTTCAATCCTCTTAAGGTAAAGTTAAATTACCATAATGGGTGAAAATCTTTTTCTCCCTTTGGGTTCCATATCCCATCATACTTCCCTAGTTCTCTGGTCCAGTCACACTGGCACTGGATATCTTTGTTTTTTTATATGCTCCAGATTCCCCATGACCACAGGACATTTTGTACACATTCTCTCCATCACCACATTGAGTCCCATTCATTCCTCAGATCTTATTTCTGACATTATGTTTTCAGGGTAGCCTTCTCTGATTTCCTAGATGTTGAGGATTGAAACATGTCCTCCACAAAAGATATATGCAAGTCCTAACCCCATTCCTGTGGGTTTGAAGCCATTTGTAAATGGAGTCTTTGAAGATGCTATTGTTAGTGAAGGCATGTACTCATTAGTGAGTATGATCTTTGAAGATTCTATTTATATGAGGCCAAATTGAATCAGGCTAGGCCTTATCCTTGCTTGATAAAGAGAGGAAACAGAGACAGAGATGACCAAAAAGGAGAAAGAGAAGCCAAAAAATGAAGGAGATTGCTTTAAGACAGAGGCACAATGGAAGCTAAGTAACCCCAAATAGCCCCAGAATGATAAAGACTCTGGGAGAAATCATGGCATGTGGAGACCTTGATCTTGGACTTCTAGCCTTCAAAATTGTAAGCTAATAAATTCCTGTTGTTTAAGCTGATCAGTTTGAGGTATTTTTCATAGCAGCCCTGGCAAAATGAGACACCTGATTAGGTCAAATTCCTCTGGTTAAGTCTCTATAATAAAACTAAGAATCACCCTGTAACACTTGTCACAATTAAAATTGCATTTTTGCATGATTATTAAATTGTAAGCAATGTGCTTGTAGGAACCTTGACTATTTTCTTTACTACTGTGGCACCAATAATTAGCAGATACCTAATGAATGAATGAATGAATGTGGTTCTACACTAGTGTTTTAAAGGAGCTGAAATTTTACCATGCTTTTGAAGAAGGCAGAAAATATGCAGGGCAAAATGAAATCAATTTAGAATTAAGTTCATTTGTAGTCAAGGAAGATGTCACTTAAAAAATAAGTTGATTACAATGATAATGCAAATGAGGAGAAATCACACATGATTAGGAGCATTTTATATGGACTTAAGATAATTAACCAAAAACCAAGTTCAAACAGATGGGCAAAATACCACCAGAATAACTTTGACATTATGGGAGAAGGGACAGGTAGATTTTAAGGAATAAAATTATGAGGGATGCAGTACCTGTTCACTAAGATGACAAATGTTCACCAAAAATGCCATGCCTGTCACAACCTACATTAAACTATACTTTGCTACTCATCCCTGTTTATCTAATACTTCATGCTGGCCTTGACACTACATCTGCAATAATAGTAGTTACCACTCAGTGAGCAACTAGGAAGGGCCAAATGCTGGAATAAATCCTTGCCCCTCATGAGCCCTGGGAGCTGGAATATTTTTATTGAACATCTGATATACATCAGGCACTTTGAGTATATTACTTCATTAAAATTCCCAGAAACCCTGTGAAATGTATAATCATCATTTTATAAAGGAAGAAAAAAAACCAGGGGATAAGTAATTTGCCCAAGGGACAGAACTAGACAGTGTAGACTCATTATATTAAGCCCATGCCCATCTGTCTCCAAAGCATATGCTTTTTTCACCTCACTAAATTATTTTGCTAATCAAGATATTTTTAAAAATCTGAGTAGTCATATAACAAACCATGATAATCAAAAAGCCCATTCTTAAAACTGATAGCATATTTATGTATAATTTGGTGGACACCAGTTTTGAACAAAGTAAATTAGAATGGTCCTGCTTTAAGTACAGTCTGATGTTAGCCACATCATGTAAAATAATGAACTATGTAGTTAGGGTGGCAAATATAAATGATCAATAGAAGAATAAGGATTTCCTGTCAGAAGATGTCTCTGGACAATCAAGTACATCTTCAAGAGTGAGGAGATTACAGACATGAGAAGTTGATTTTCAATGATGCGTAATGGAGCTGAATGAAGAGAAAGTGTGTGTGTGTGTATGTGAATACTTTTTTTCAAGCCAAGGGTGGACAAATAGCCTTTGGCTTCAGCAATAATAATGATATCTACACCAAAAGTTGGAAAGAAAGTTTATTTGATAAGGATGGGAAATAAGCAAAAAAAAAACCAAAACCTCTCTCCCCCTATCTCACCCCCACACAAATGACAATAGTCAAAGTCTAGGGAGATATTCTATTGCCTTAGGGAGTGAGGAGAAGAGAAGCCCTAAGGTTTAGCAAGAGAAATCTTTTTCTAACTACAAAAAACATGTGCATCCCTGTGCTCTATATTAAATGAGGTGTTTTCCCCTTTCTCATCCTTCTTTCTTTCTTTTCCTTTCATTTATTTATTTTCATAACAAATAGAAAACTTAGTGGGGATCCAAACAATAGAATAAGAAGATTATTCAGTAGGCAGCAAGTCATGAGTCCAGAAGACACCTGTGATGGTAAAATGGATATTGATTCCTAAACGTGAAATTTATTTAAATTTAGCCCATTTCTCAAATGGACTATTTTCTTTGGAAAAAGAAAAATTTCACACATCTCTTTACTTTGGGATTTCATTTCCACCAAAGTAAATGAATAATTTGATGTTAGCCTAGAAATAGTTAAAACTGAGAAGGGAAACTTTTAAATTCTATCACTATAATGCAATTATAATTTATAATTATAATTATAATTTAATCGTATTAAATTTTCTTATATTCTGAATTTAATGTAAATATAACATTGAGAGCTAGAGCTTTACCCCTGTAGACCTCTACACACACATTATCCATGTAGTTTTCCCATTGGATACAAAGTTGGTGGTGGATATAATGCACTTATTTCTATGATAATGATAAAGGAAGATCTGTGGCCCTAACCCCCCTCAGCAGAAACCCACAGCTTTAGGAAGATAAGAACCCCCTATCTCTTTCTCCCTTCCTCCCTTTTCTCCCTGGAATCCACATCCTTAGGAAGATAAGCACTCCCTGCCTACACTTTTCAACTGAAATTTACAACTCTAAACAGATAATGACTCTTTTCCTCCCTAATAGCCCTTTGCTTTAGGAAGATAAGCTAAACTTGCTCCTTTTGCTTTTGTAACCCCTGCCTGCCCTCTTGTTTAGGAATTTGCCTGCTTAGAGTCCCTATATAATCTTATGAAAACCAAGACATGGGGCTCAGATTTTTTGGAAACTTGACTTTCCTCTGAGCCCGCATGTAATAAAACTTTGTTCATCTGCCTCTCAGAGTGCCATTTGGGTTTTCATTTTGTCTGCCACAACATTTGGTTCCCTGGCCAGGAAACCCAATCCAGAAGGCCCGTTGTGACTCTGGCTTGGGGCTGATGGGTGCAGATGATGGCTATCTCTGAGCGAATGAGATGGGTGCCACTGTCCTCTTAATGGGACCTCCTTGTGAGGTGGTCCCCATGGGCCATGTCCTCGCACCACAGCCTGACTCAGTGCAGAGGCAGACTGAAGAGTGCCAGACAACTCCAGAAAGGAAAGGCCCTGGGTGCCAAGTCCTCAGTCAGGCCCATATGAAGACAGAAAGGGAGACTGATCAACTCCAAAAATCTCAAATACTGAGATCCCAGGATAGGGCAGACCCTGTGGGAGGGACTGCAAAATCTCTGAGTGATTGTGTGTTAATGAGGATGACAGAACTTTGCCTCTTAGTCCAGTCTGTGACTCCAAAGCTTGTGCTACGGAGCCTGAGTGGGCCCTGACCTGTTTTCTGCAACTAAGTCATACAGCATAACAGCCAACATGAAATCTGCCCGGGCACCTTAGCCAAGATGAGCTGAAGTTCTCATGAGAGACATGGACAGGTGGGCATCTGAGTGGCTTTGAAAAAGGTGGTCCCTTCCCTTTTCTGCCTTGTGCCACCGATGCAGGGTATAGGATCATCACAGTCAAAACCTACCATCTTAAACTGCATGCTCAAGAATTTTAAGGAGGGTTTTTCCGGAGATTATGTCATCTGGATGAACCCCAGCACCCTCTGATCCTTATATGAAGTAGAGTGGCCCACTTTTAACATTGACAGGCCCTCGGAAGGCAAGGGCAAGTTTTAGCACAGGGTGGATGTCACAAAAGTAGTGATCAATCTCTTTGGGTCCACAAAAGCGTAGCGGAACCATTAGAGCCACCTGGGTAATGGAGTATAAGAACTCACCTATCCAGGTTGCCAGCAACATTTTATTGCATCTGTCCCTGTCCATGATAGTCATATAGGGTAGGGGTTTACAGATGGCCACATAATGATCATAGGCCATTACAGTAAGAATGAAGATCTCAGTACAACCAAAAAAATGTGCCACAAAAAGTTGCAACAAACAGCCAAAGTAGGAGATGGTTCACTCTTGGCTAATAAGTCAAAAATCATCTTAGGAGCTGTCACTGAGGAGTAACAAATGTCAACAAAAGACAAATAATTGAGAAAAATGTACACAGGATTCTTTAAAATGTTGCCAGTGCAAACTGTCAGCATGATGAGGAGGTTTCCCAGAAGAATGGCTGTATAGAAGAAAGAAAATACCACAAAACAAACTTCTTCAATCTCAGGGTTCTGAGAAAGGCCCAAGAAAATGAATTCAGTTACATTGTTGATTTTTTCCATGGAATTAATTCAGCAGAGAAAATTCCCAAGAGAGAATTAAATTATCTGAAAAAAAAATTTTAATATTGAACAATCAGATAATCACATTAGTGGATAATGGAAAATGGTTACTCACTGTTGCTTGGTACAAATACTTAAAGAAATGTAGGGAGCTTATTTTAATCATCTTATCTACATACAACAGTCAATTCATTCACTTCAGATGAGGAAACAAAGTCCAAAGAGATAAAGTGAATCCTCTAAGTCACTAAGTAACTTACCTAAGAGTCCCATCTCCCTCACCAGTTTTTAAGGTTTAGTCAACTGCTTTATTTTTTCCTAAATATTTATTTAGTTTTTATTATGTGTGTTGCTCAACCTAATTTTGAAAAAAAAACTTGTGTTTGGGCATATGGTAATAGTTCTCTATCTGGAAAAGTTCACCTCTAATTGACACACAAAAACAAAACATATGCCCATATTTTTCCCCTCTGAATGCAACTATGCCTCCTCATTGCATTCATCAGTAAGGCCTCAAGTAGTTGAGGCAAAGTGTATTTTGAAGGTTTTCCTATTTATGAAACTCAGATTTTGGCGTACATCAGATTAATTCTCTCTCTTTGATTTCAAGCATTTTACAGTGAGGAAAAGGTATAGTAGAGTAAAAAGAGAATCAAAATTGTACAAATCAAAATCATACAAACCTGATTACATTGGCAATAATTGTGGTTGAATCATTTAATGTCCTGGGGTTTCTGTTTCCCTATTTGTGCAATTAGTGAATTTTTATTTTACTATCATCTCTATCATTCTAAGAGTTATTTCAACCATGATATAAAATCACTTGTCAACCAGAAATAGCCATAAATAGGTAGAGGTGAGAGAAGATAAAGCAATAAAAAGCTGCTGGAGACAAAGCAAAATCTGTTTGATTTGAAAGTTGGGACGTGGTTTCTGGTAATTTTTCCATTTTCAAACTGGCGAGGTTTGAGGAATCCCCAGACTTTGCTTTGATCTTGGCTTTCAATCACTTGTATGTTGACCCATAAAAGCCATCCATCACTTCTTCATGCAGTCTTCAAATCCTTCAATTTTAATGCTAGCTCATTTTATTTCTTCCAGTTTGGATCAATTAAATAGAACATCACTGAAAGATAATTTAAATGGGTCTAGGAGAATTCAGGGACTCTATTAGAGTCACTGGAATTTTGGGGTGGAAATAGTTTGTGGAATAGTATTGATTTAAAGGGCTTTCTTTGTGCTTCCTCAGATCAAACCATAGATATAAATGATTCCTCTTATTATATGTTAGGCCATGGTTAAACAGTATCTCATAATAATTGGAAATTTTATCCATTTGAGGCCACATCTCCCCAACATCATTTCAAATTTAGTGCCTAATAATTTTATCTGAACTTTGCTCTAAGCTACACCTTTACAGCAACACTGTGCCTAGACCTTCCAGTTTTGGGGGAAACTGAGAGGTTGAATGTCCTTGGTTCTGCTGATCAGAGTGGGTGGAGTAGTAACTACAAGTGTGCCTTCTCATATGCAATGCAAAGTAATAATAACCGCAATGACATAATTCAGATTTGGACCTTGAGCACATCCCTCTGCTTTTACACGCTGAATACCCTTTGGCTTTTCCTTTGGTAATAAAGGAAATATTCTATTCCCCACTGAGGGAGCTCTTCATTTTAAGGGAACTCCAATCACAGGAGTTTTTGACAACTATGAATTTTTTGCCAAATTTCATCCAGCAGGAATTGGGCATTTATGTACTGGCCTGTATTGTGACACATTGTCCATACCACAAGCTCTTAGAGGATAAGAAAGGAGTCCTCCTTCTCCTTGACTAAAGATACATTTCAAATGATTCTTTCTTCTCCTTTCTTAGAGACTCAAACATGATAATCTCACACTGTCTTTTGAAAGAATAAAACTTTAGATTGGCATTTTCTTATTCACATTCATGCTATTCTATATCATAGTCATCCAAGAATACACATTATTATCTTATTAGCTTCCTCTTAAATTTACTCTACTTTACTTCTGGAACAGCATCTTGTAAATTTATTACACATGCTCAAAATATAGCAATTTAATTGAATTCCCCTTTTCCATAAAACTTCTAAAAAGATTATAAGATAGAGATTTAGTAGAAAATCTCACCAGTATTTTCCAGGACTTCAGTTTTGCTTTGTCTGTTTCTCACTGAGATAATTTGAGAGCAGCTTACCAAAATAAAGTGGGAATTGTGCCTTCAGAATTGCTTTATGATTAGTTCCAGAGAATCTTGGGAATTGCTTTGTAAATAGTTAGTAGCCACATACTCAAGTGTTGGTAGGAATCAGCCTTTGTTGGTCCTGGTCCATTTTCTTATTGAGATCTACCATTTCCCTGCAGCTTTGACAATAAATGGCCTTTTCTCTGATTCTCAGGAGGTCTATTAAAAGAGAATGATACAATATGATAATGACCTTTGAAAAGCATTTTCCCAAAGTCTCATTCCATTGCCAGAAATATATCAAAGGCTTAACAATGGGCTTTAATCTGCTTTTGACTTTTCACTTTAAAATAATAAAAAAATTCTCTTTGTGAAATTTAAAACCCAAATGAACTCTGACATTAAGGGTTTTAACATGAATTCAAAGCATTTTATCAAATATTTGAGATTTATCTGATTATACTATATATATATATTTTATATCCAATTAACTTATGTATATTATCTGTATCTATGTCCATTTATAAAGCTCTGTTTTAGAAATATTTATATGTTGAATTTGAATTATTCCACTCTTAAAAATTTCCATTTAATTGGAAAACAGTATAATCAATAATGCTGCGGTTCACTGCCTTTCTTCTTAATTGTGTCTCCGCTGATTTCTCATTCCTATGATGACTTGTAGCATAAGATTCCACTCTTCTTTAATTTTTAACAGTAAACCCTTTGATGGTAAACCAAAATCAACGTGATGGCAGGGTTGTTTTACTTCTGAAGTCTCTAAAGGAGCATCCATTTTCCTGGCGAGAAGCCATTCAAATAAAACTCTTCACGTGCCCTTTCAAGTCTGCCAAAATTGATGTAAATTGAGTTAGATAAATCAAGTTTCAGTCCTTAATGCTGCAGCTGGTCTTAGGGCCATAAATGATACCATCACCTTACTCTTCCAACCACCCAGGCTAGCTCTCTCCACACTCAGCTATTAGCTTTAAGTTTTGTAACTGCTCAAATGACACTCATCTTCACCTAAAAAGGGTCTGAGTCCTATTTTACTTACCTTTTTCAGTGGATCTCACTGACAGCTAGCAGTCTTCTCAAGCACTGATTGAGAATAACACTTCCATGTACAGTATATGTTGCTTCCAAAATACAAAGAACGATCAAGCACTGTTCCTATTTTCCAGTGGTAGGAGTCATCAAACAATAACTATTCATTTTTTTTTTATTTGAGGTTATCTCTTCATGCTCTAGACTACAGGATTTCTAAGAACTTCAATCATGTGGCAGTAGCTAACATGTGTCCATGATCTTTATCTTCAAATTTTTGGAATTTGTGTCATTTGTCATGTTTAAATTACCTATTACTGTGTACTAGAGAACAAAACAAACCACAAATTAATGTGAAAAAATGTAATTAAAAAAAAAGTGGTTTGAAATCACAACATCAAAATTTAACTGAAAAAAAAGCAAAACTATATTCTTATGATTCTGTAGGTGGGGCAGGATTCAGCTAGATGGTTCTTCTGCTGATCTCTCCTGGAAACATATTGACAGCTCAAATGGGGTAGATGGTCCAAGATGGCCTCATTCATAAATGTGACAATTGACTCAAGTACTTCAGTTCTCTTTCATACGGCCTTGCTCACCAGTCTATTTTGCATAATGGTATCAATATAGTAGATCATGCTAATATTTTACATAATATTCATAAGAAGAAATCCCCTAGGATTCTATTATGAAAAAAATGACATGAAATAACATGGTCCTTGGGCAAAATACTATTGTTTTTTGTCACCTAAAGGTGAATTCCATTTGTTTAGCCACATGAAATTGTGGAT
>JAQZBX010045637.1:0-20992 GCA_029593785.1 Cabassous unicinctus | reverse complement strand
TTTTAGCCAAAATGGATGCAGCTGCAATAAACATCCACCCACAGGTGTGTGTGTGGTCCTGTGTTTCCATTTCTCTTGGGTAAAACTCTAGGAGCAGAGTTGTTGATTTGTAGGGGGAGTGTATGTTTAACTTTCAAAGAATCTGCAAAGCAGTTTTCCAAATTGGCCTTACCATTTTGTATTCCCACCAGCAGTGTATGGGAATTCCGGGGACTGTTTGAACTGGCTTCTGCTGGAAGCATGAACCAGAATGGCTGAGTTGGTTTTCAGGGGAAAAGGGTGTTCCCTCTGCGTGTGAGTTTCTGCTGGCATTTGCTGGCGGTGGGCTTGGCTTGTGCTTAGCCCTCTCTGTCTCTGGGAAGCAGCGGGTTCCCTGCGCAAGCCAGCCCCTCACCGGTCACGTCTTCATCACCACTGCAATGCTTATTTACATGTTCCGAGCTGCTCGAGACCAGGGGCCGGGTCCTGTTCACCTTTGCTGCCTCCACCCCAGCAGAGTGCAGAGTAGCCCTCAAGAAGTGGAGGAGTGAATGGCAAACAACTCTAGTTGTCTCACTAGGTTTCCAGTGAAATCTAGTACCTGCTGATTTCACCTTTACTTCTCATTTCCTGTGGTGCAGAAGGAACCAATGGGCATGAATTCCATCTAAGAGCGCGGTAATCACAGAACAAGGTTGAAAAGCAGGAAAAGATGGCATGGCCGTGAGAAGGACATATTAAAGGCAGAGTAGGAAAACCACTGAAAACATAAACTCAAGCATATTATGATTTAAAATATGCCAGAGATTTGTTTGTTCTGCCACACCTGGATTGCCAGCCCACTCGTGGACCTGGGTCTCCTTGGGAGGGGGAAGTAGGGTGCTGGGACTTCCAGGTGCCACCTGACTTAGGCTTTGGCTAACCGAAAGCAAGCCCTGCTGGTGGCTGGCGTGGTGCTGAGCCTTGCTCCATGGTTGCCTGTCCCACAATATCCGTGATCTGGCTTTTAAAAATCATCCTCTGCTCCCTCTTTTGTGTTGTTATTGCAGTTTAGATGATTCAAGTAAACTATCCAATGGGACGAAAGGAGGATTCTTAAGAAAGCCATCAGGCCACTGGAATCTCTACAGAGGTTTCCATTTAGGAGGCAAAAAGTCATTCTTCTTTCTCCCTCCTGCCCCCCCTGACCTTCCCTTTTATCCCTAAGAACAAATGCAGGGCTTCTCTGTGCTCCTTCGGTAATTGGCAGTAAAGGACGTCTTTACGGCTGGATGTGGGGCGTCTCTGAGGGTAAAATGGGTTCTCTCTGTGCCTGCAGACGTGGAGTGTGTGACTCACTGCGCTGGGAAATGCTTTGCTCTGGGCTACGCTGTCCCCGAAGCCCAGCATTCCCGGCCGCCACGACGTCAGGGCTCAGGCACAGGCATTGGCTCGTGGCCATTTATAATGCAAGTACGTTTTATTTGACACGCCCTGCACGGCCACAGCATGCTAATAGGAAACGGAGAACATTCCGTCAAGCTGAAACAGTCTCAGAAAGATGGGGGCTGCTTGGAGGGAAGGGGTGCCATCACTAAGACGTCAGAGGCGAGGCGGGTCCAGGTGCTTGTGGAGAAGGAAATGCCCTGAAGGTGGTGGCTGCTTGGGCCCCTTGGGGCTTGGTTGAGAGAGATGGGGACACAGCTCTGCTCTCTGCCGTCAATAAGCTCTGTGATTATAGGTAATTTGCTTCTATTTTCTGGGCCATACTTTTTCCAATGGTGTTCTTTAGAATTTAAAACTGCCACCTTAGGGTTTTTTCTATTTGTCCCACTATGTTCTATGTTCCTTTTTATCTCTTTTTGTACCCAGTTTTGGATTAATTAAGTATATAAAAATTATTCCATGTCCCCTCTCTGTAAGCTTGTCGGTTATACGTTCTTTTACTGGTTACCCAAAGGCCTAGGGATGAAAACGTCACTGTCTTATTACAATCAAATAGGAAGTCATACTTTGATTTCTTCCTGGACAGCACACAGGCCATAGAAGAGGGTAACTCCACTTATCTGCCTTTCTGTGCCATTCATTTCATGTATTTTAATTCTACCTATATTTAAAACTCCATAAAATATCATCATTATTATTGTAACAATATTCTTTTAGATTTAGCCATCTATTTACCCTTTTTGTTGCTCTTCATTTCTTCCTGTACGTGGTTGGCAGAATAACACCTCCCAAAGATGTCTGCACCCTACTCTGCAGAATCTGTGAATATGCTGCTTTGAATGGCAAAAGGGAATTAAGGTTTCAGGTGGACTTAAGGTGCTAATATATCAACCTTAAAATATGGAGGTTATCCCAGATTATCACGAGAGTCCTTGAAAGTAGAACAGGGAGGCAGAAGAGAGAGCCAGTGAAATGGCAGTGTGGGAAGGACTCAGCCCAACATTACTGGCTTTGAAGATGGAGGGATGGGGCCATGAGTCGAGGAATGTGGGCAACCTCTAACACTTGGAAAAGGCAAGGAAAAGAATTCATCCCTGGAGTCTCCAGATGGAACCCAGCCCTGCTGACATCTCGATTTTAGCTCCATGAGACCCATTTTGGACTTCTGACCACTGCAAACTGTAAGACAGTAAATTTGTTGTTTATGTTCTTAAAGTTTGTGGAAATTAATACATCGTATCTCTGTGCTTTCATTTGGGATTATTTTGCTTCTACCTCAAGAGCTTGTTTTAGCATTTCCTTTCACGTGGGTCTGCTGCTGCTTAATATTGCCAGATTGTTTGTCTAAAAATGTCTTTATTATGCCTTCAATTGTCTGCTCTCAAATTCACTGATTTATACTTGTATCTTAATTATTTTCTTCCTTCTGCTTTTATTAGGTTTACTTTGTCCTTCTTTTCTCATTTTATAAGGTGGAAATTTAGATTACTGATTTGAGTTTGTCCTTCTTTTCCAGTATAAGCATTCGATGCTGTAAATTCTTCTCTAAGGACTGGTTTGATTGCTTCCCACAAATTTTGTTAAGCTGGATTTTCATTTTCAATAAAGTTCAAAATACTTTTAAAATTTCCCTTAAGACTTCTTCTTTGATTCATGGATATTTAAGAAGTGTATTGTTTAATTTACACATATTTGGGGATGTTTTAGATATATTTCTATAACTGGTTTCTAGTTTAATTTTATTATGGTCTGAGAATATGCTTTATATGATTTGCACTCTTTTAAATTTAAGATTTATTGGCTGGTCTGAATAGTCTATCTTGAATGATGTTCTGTGTACATTTATAAAGAATGTGCATTCTGCTTTTCTTGGGTGGAATGTTGTATAAATGCCAATTATGTCAATTTGATTAGTGTTAGGTCTTCTATATCTGTATTGATTTTCTGATTATTCTCCAACACTAATTGTGGATTTGTCTATTTTTCCTTTCAGGTCTATCAGGTTTTGCATCATTTAATTTGAAACTCTGGTGTTAGTTGCATATACATTAGTAATGTTATATTTTCTTGAAAAATTGGTCTCTTTATTGCCAAGTAAAATCCCTCTTTATCCATTATAACATTCCTGAAGACTACTTTGTTTGATATTGATATAGCTATTTCAACTTTCTCTTGGTTAGTGTTTTCATGTATATCTTTTTCTATTCTTGTACTTTTTATGTATCTTTGTCTTTATATTTAAAGAGGATTTCTTATAGATAGCATATAACTGGGGCTTGCTTTTTTATATAATCTGTCAATCTTTGTCTTTTTACTGGTGTGTTTTGACCATTCACATTTAATGTGATCACTGATATGGTTGGATTAAAATCTATCACCTTGTTAACTGTTTTTTGTTTTTTTTTTTTAATTTATTCCACCTGTATTTGTTTTTAATACCTTTCCCCCTGCCTTCTCTTGTGTTTATTGAGCATTTAAAATTCCATTTATCTTCTTTTTTGAATGAATTACATACCTCTTAAAAATCTTTAATGGTTGCCCTAGGGTTTATAATATACATCTTTAATTAATCAAAGTCTACATTCAGATAATATTATACCACTTCATGTATAATGCATGGATGTTCCAACAATATATTCTCAATTCTTCCTCCATCCTTTGTGCTATTGTTGTCATATATTTTCTTTTTTATATGCTATAAACACATAATATGTGGCAACCGTTTTTCCTTTTAATAGCCAGTTATTTTTTAGAGCAATTAAAAATAAGAAAAACATTTTATTGTATTTTCATTTATTCCATTTCTAGTGTTTTGCATTTCTTTGGGTAGCTCATTTCTGTTTGGTGTCATATTCCTTCTTTCTGAAGAACTTTATTTAACATTTCTTGTAGAATAGGTTTTCTGGCAATGAATTCCCTCACTATTTGCCTGCCAAAGTGCTAATTTCTCCTTCATTTTACATTTTGTTGTATATAGAATTCTGGAATCACAGCTTTATTTTTACTTTAAGAATGTCATTCTTTTTATCTAATAGCTTGCATGAATTCTGATGAGAAGCCTGCTGTAATTCTTATGTTTATTTCTCTGTGTATAATGTATGTTACTATTTTGGATGCCTACAAGCTTTTTTCATTGTTTATTGTTTTTATCATTTTAAATATATGTTAAGGGGAGTGTTTGTGTGTGTGTATGTGTGTGTATGAATGTATTTTTCTTTTTGTGTTTCAGTTTGGATAATTTCTATTGACCTATTCCTTGATTTTTTCCTTAGCTGATTGAATCTTCAATGGACATTATTGAAGACATTCTTCATCTCTGTTTCTTTTATTTTATTTATAGCATTTCTGTTTGATTCTTTAAGTTTTAATCTCTCTGCTGAGAATTCCATCTGAAAATGGAAATAGAGCCGTTAGCATATTAGTCATAGTTATTTAAAATTCCCTATGAGATAGTTCTGACATTGGTGTCATTTCTGAATCTAGTTCTGATGATTGCCTTTTTTTCCTTGCCTTTTAATATGCCTGATAATTTTTTTTTGAAAGCTGAATGTGTTAGTCAGGGTTCTCCAAAGAACTAGAACTGATAGGAAGTGTGTGTGTATATAAATATAAAGAGATTTAGTATAGGAATTGGCTCATGAGACTGTGAGGTTTGGCAGGTCCAAATTCTGTAGGGAAGACCACAAGCTGGAAACCTCAAAAAAGTTTATTCTAAACTCTGGTTGTCAGGACTCTGCAGAGAAGGCTGCAAGTTGGAAGCTCTGATGAAGGCAATGTTGAATTCCCTAGGAGAAGACGGCTGGCTGAAGAAAATCCTCAGTTCTGGCTTTAAGACTTCCATTGCTGAGGGAAATCTCTTTTGTTGATTGTCGATAACACTCAGTCATAGATTCAATCACCTGACAAATGATGTAAATCCATCTATAAAATACCCTCACAGTAACAATCAGGTCAGTGCTTGCTTGACCAAGCAACTAGACACCATAACCTGGCCAAGTTGACACATGAACTTAACGATCACACTAGCCATCTTGTGTAGGCAGTAGAGACAACAATAGTTGTTTTATTTTATTTTATTTTTTTTTTATGTCTGAATGGGCACACACTGTCCTCTACTATGCCTTTTGGTGCAAGGATTTATAGTAAGGTTTTAACTAAGTTAGGCATTGGGCTGGGTTTGAAGTTTTTTATTGCTATAGTTATCTTCAGGGTACCACAGGCTTCAAATCTCTCTAATTATATCCTGTATTTATGGCGGGAACAAAGTTTCTCAAGGGCTTTCTCCTTCAATGTAGGCTCCATCCTCAGCTTTAGGTGTTCGTTTTGTGTTGTGCTGCAGAGAAGCTCTCTTTTGTGTTCGTATCCTCTTCTGTCCCTCTCCCTGGAGTATTCCACTCTTGCTAGTCACTCAATGCTAGTTTGCCATGTGGTGACTGAGTAATGTATAGGGGCTCTCTTTTGTTCTGATTAAACCTCGGTCTTCTCAGGCGCTGTGTTTCTAAGACTAGGGGGTCTTTCCTTTTTAGTGCCCCTGATCCTCCTCTGGTTCTAGTTCTGTCCCAGCAGGTAGTCCTGCCTCTCCTCCAGGTTGAGTATTTTCCTCCTGATTCTCTCCTCCCAGCTGCCTTGGGTTTTCGCCAGTGTCCTAAGAGCAATCGTGTGTGCTTGCCCTTGCCTCCGTGGATTATGGCTTTTGTTTCATAGAGTAGATGGGGAAGAAACATGTGTTTGCTCCTCCCCTCCTTCATGTCTGCACCTCAGTGGACAATTTCTTAGGACTTGGGATTCTTTCCAATCTTTTCTGTGAGTTCCTGGTGTGGTCCATGCAGACAAAGTCTGAAGAGGACACATATTCCCCCAATTTCTTGGACTCTTAGGGGCTTCAACTCTTCTAATGCATACTTGACCTTCAGCATTTCACCAACTACCTAGCTGACTCTTCTTACATCAGTAAGCCAGAGTTCATATTTAATCTTTCCTTGAAAGTGTCTGCCTCTCCTTAGATTTGGGAATAGTAAGTTACCCTACAACTTCAGTTCTCTGATGGATTCCAGAAAGGTATGGGCTTTCAGATTGTCCAGCTTTTCCCCTTTTTGTGTGGGAGCAATGCTCTTTCCAGCTCTGTACATCCCTGAGCAGCTTGCTTTCATTTTTAAGGGTAGTTTTGCTGGATATAGAATTAGAATCTTATTCTAAAGGTTGGCAGTTATGTTCTTTCAGTTCTTTGAAAACATCATTTCATTATCTGCTGGATCCATTGTTTCTATTGAAAAAATCTTCGGAGAGTCTTATAGTTGCTTCTTTGATGGTAATGTACCTTTTTGTTTCTGCTTTTTAATATTTACTGCTAGTTTTCATTTTCTAGAAGTTTTCCTATGATGTATATTTCTTTATAATTTTCACTCTTGGGAATTGATTCTATCATGCTTTGTTGGCTCTGTGGTTTAATGTCTTTCATCAGGTTTGGAAAAGTTTCAGCTATTGTCACTACAAATATTGCTTCTACCTTGTATTAGCGTTCAATCAGAGAAGGAGAACCACTAGGAGATATTTGTGTATCCACACAGGTACACATATACAGTAATGGAATTACTGAAGAAATTTGACCTTATGAAAATTTCCCAAGCTGGTTAAATAGCTTAGGGAAAGATGTTTCTTCTGTGTCTGATGCTGCAGCCTGAACTCAACAGGGCATGCAAGCAGGAAGGGAATATTGGGAACTGACAAAGATGGACTGGAACCCAAGTCAATCTCTCACTGCCTGCAAAACCCCAGTCTTAATGATGGGCACTTCCTGCAGAAGAATCTGGAACCCTTTATCATGGTACTGAAAATGCATTTGGCCTGAGAGATGAAGAGGCTAAAGGAGGAGATCTGGCAGGAGCTGGCTGATTCCACAAGCCAGTGGAGTTAGCCAGAAAGTAAAGGACAAGGTGTGTGAGCTGCAACAGTGCTTTGTGCCCTGATATGACCTTCTGAGTATAAAAGGATTATGGCAGCTGCTTTACTTCTGCCTTCTGAATCTTGCACAAAATGTCTCTTGTAACCCACACTAATCCATAATATCCAGAAATGTAATTCTGTCAAAAGTAATTCCAGCTTGGCTAAGTTGATATGATACAAATTCATCACACACCCTATTATCTCTCGCTTCCTGAGACTCCAACTGAAAATGTTAGACATTTTCATGCTGTCCTATATCTCCATGCTCTATTTTGTACTTTCCATTCTTTTGGATCTCTGTCCTTTCATCTTAATATTTTCTTCTGAATTATCTTCCAGTTGAATAAATCCCTCTTCTACTATTTTGAATCTGCTGTTAAACTCATCTGTTGAATTCTTTTTGGTCAATAAGTTTCATTTTTTTCTCAAGTGGTGGTCTTTAAAATCAGTGTTCATGTGTTGTTTTTTGTTGTTGTTGATGTTTACTTTTGACATTGATCGTTCTGTAAGGTGATCTGAATTCTGAGCTGTAGCAATATTAGATGTAACTGAAGTTTCTGTGGTTTGCTATTGATTTTAAAAGGTAGTTGTACAATGCCCTGGGGCAGGAAATTCATGATCAGTTCACTCATTTATAAAAGAAGAAACTGAGGCAAGAGCAACTGGAGGCTTAGGGAGCCTAAGTTGCTCAGGTTCACAAAAGATGGTTGAAGAGATAATAGAGTTTGGATTTATATGCTCCAGTTTGAAGCTCAGAAAATCTTATACCCTTTGACTTTCTCCTAATATTTTTGCTTATATGAATAAACAAGATACACATTTTAGACCCTTCTCCTCAATTAGCTTATTATCTATGTTTTTGGCTGAGGATTTGCTGAAGTTTTGGCTCCTGTGGGTTTCATCACTATGCATTATTTAGGTGACTTGGAAATATCCGCATTCTTAGCTTGCTGAGTCATCTTCTGTGACCCTACACCCAGGAGAAAAATCAGCATTCTTTCAGATAACTGTAGGAATTCTTGGGGGTCTCTTCCATTTTTCCTAGTCACTGCTGTCTTTGGATTTTTAATTTTGTGGAATTCTTTAAAAAAAAACACCACCACCTGCATCTGTTGTCTTTTTTCCCTGTAGTCTTCATGTCATGTCCTCTCCAGCCATGACCCTAACTGCACATCTCTTCCCAGCTCTGCTTTCAGTGACATCATGTTGGCAGCTTGGAATCAATCACTGGGAAGGTATTTATACCATGAAAATTTGGAAATACTACATATCAAGGGTTTTCTTTCCCAGAGAGAAACTTATTAAACATTCACCAGCATATCATGGTCTAATCTCTCCATGCTCCAAAGTTATCATCAACTCAAGGACGGATGTAGTTCAGTGCCACAGAGGGGACTGTGTCACATTTTAGTACCACAAACAACGTTCGGATGGAATATTAGCCCTTCTTGCTCTTAAGACCCCTTGTGTAGTCCTACTTCCATGGACCGTTCATTTGTTTCTCTTCTATTCAGGTTCCAGCCTCTCACATGGACAATGGGCAAAGAGTAGGAGTGAAGTTATCCTTTTCCTGTTTTTTCCTTCATTCCACACTTTAGACAACTATAGGGAGCACCATTTGCAGTATATGACATTCTATAGCATGAGAAGGGGTCCCTGGAGTTAACGGAAGCAGTGGTACTGAATCCATATCCCTGACCCCAACAGTAGCATGTGTGCCAGCTCTGCTTTGGTTCTGGAGTACCATGGAATTGGGATACAGACCCAAATGGAGGGTAACAAAGTGAATATTTCACTGGCACAGCAGAAGGTAGCCTCCATGTTCCTAGGCAAACTTCCCGCAGAGCTCAGGAGAGACCTTACTGCTCCTGCTGCTGTTGCCATCATGGGGTTCCCTCTGGGAGTTCCCCCAAAGCATCAGTAGTAGAACCATAGCTAGGGCTGGTACATATTGAATTGTGAAGCTGAAGTTTAATTTTTCACATTGATTTTCCAAGCACTACTGACTTAAGCTTTTGCTGTCTTAGTTTTTCTATCTGTGAAATCAGTACAATATTAGTTGAATTTTCTATGTTTTATAACCACCACAGCAATGACATTACCTTTTTCAATCTTTATAAGAATCCTGCACAGTAATGATGATGAGATGATTTTAATGACTACTGACTGATTGATCACTTTTTGTATTCTATCATTGTCATGTATTCTTTAAGTGAATTACCCCCATTTAATTCTCACAAAACCCTAACGAGTTATGTTGAGGATTGAATCACGTCCCCCACAAAAGACACGTCCAAGTCTTAATGTGCATTCCTGTGCATGTGAACCCATCTGCAAATAGGACTTTTGAAGGTGTTATTTTTGGTTAAGGGGTGGCCAAATGGAATCAGGGTGGGCCCTAAACTGTATGACTGACGGCCTTAATAAGAGAGGAAATATGGACACACTTGGAAAAAGGCACAAGAAGAAGCCAGAAGGGAGAGCGAGAGAATGCCTAGAGGTGGGGGACTGCCAGCACCAAAGTGCTACCGAGCCAGGAGAGAGCGTGGCCTTGCTGCTGCCTGGATTTTGGGCTTCTGGCCGTCCAGTAAACACTTGGTTTGAGCAGCCCATTGTGTGATATTTGTTGTAGCAGCTCAAGCAAACTAAGACAGGCTAAGTGCTACTATCAACCCAGTTTTGAAGAGGAAACTAAATATGTCGGAAGTTTAAAGTGGTTTGTCCAAGATATTGCATAAAATGGTAGAGTCAGGATTTGAACCTCATATGGGACTCCAAAATCTTCATTCTTAACCTCTTTCTACCTCTCAGGGAAATAAGAGAAAATGGAAAAGCGTGCCCAATGCTGTATATGGTTTTGCCGCTCAGAGAGGACAGGTGGTAAGTGGGCCTCCCTGGTTTTGGACTTAGCACTGCGATGTGCGCTGGTGGGGCCAGGAGGAGGGGAGCACAGCTCCTTTGGGGGACAGGAGTGGTTTGCACGTGACGCTGTCCCGCTCTTCTCTGCCAGCTCTCTCCCCGCTGTGGAGGGAGGTTTTGCTGAGACAGAGTTGCGACTCCCCGGGGACGGAGGTGCTTCTTTCCAGCTCCAGTCTTAAGTCATTGCTCTCCGTGGGGATTAGCACCGTGGAATGGTGTACGGACCAGGCCTGGGTGTCACAAAGTAAATATTTCACATTTCATGTTAAATCATATCCCAAAATATGCGTGAAGAGTTGGGATTAAGTGAGAAACATGCATTTCAGGGATCCAAATGGTTTTTTCTTTTTAAAAAATTTTTAATAATATACTTTTTTATTTTTTAAAAGATACTTGATTACATAAATGTTACACAAAAACCATAGGGATTCCCACATGCCCCTCTCCCCACACCTGCCACACCCTCCCACATAAACATCCTTCATTAGTGCGGCACATTCATTGCAATTGATAAACGCATCCTGGGGCTCTGCCACTGAGCATGGACCATAGTTCACATTGTAGACCCCACTCTCTCCCACACAGTTCTGCATGCTATGTGATGATATAAAATGGCCTGTATCTGTTGTTGCAACGTCACTCAGGACGTCCAAATGGATTTTGGTCAGATCAGGGTGAAATCCAACAATCATTCTGCCCCAGCCCCACCTCTTCTTGGAGGCTGCAGACATTCTGTCCCAGGTGCTGGGTGGCCGGCAGTGGTGTCGGATACTAAGAGGCAGTGAGGCAAGATGGGGTGGGCCAGGTGGCTGGAATGCTACAATCACACCAGGCACGGCAGACTCAGGAAAACAAAGAGGAATTTGGGGCTTAATAAAAGATATTTTCCTGGTTCTGTGAAAAGTAAACAGAAAAGAAGTGTGGGGCAAGGGCTGGAAACAGATGGATAAATGCAACATCCCTGAGACCAATTCAATATACTTTTAAAGTAATTAAGAACAGTACAGCCTGGGGCAGCTTTTCTTAGATGCTTGCCATCCTGGAGCAGGAGATCTGCAGGTCCCCACACTGCTTGCTTTTTTCTGGGGCTTGGTTGGTTGTGTGTGTTGCACGAGCTTCACCATGCTGAGTGTGGTCCTCGCGCTAAAGCGGAGCCCCAGAGCGCGTGCTTTCCCATGTACCCCTCCCTCCAGCACGCTTCCTGGTCGGGAGCTGGAGCTATGGATTTGGCAGAGAGCAGCAGGGTCTGGCTGCCCAGGAGAGCCCGGGAGAGGGTGGGTGTCAGGGGAGGAGGGGACACTGGACACCACTGGCCGCGACAGTGTCCAGGAGGAGGGAGACGGGTGAAAGCTGAGGGCAGGCCTGCAAGAGAATCCGCAGGCTCTGCTCGCCCTGCAAGGCTTGGCTTGTTTTTAGCTCGTTCCTCCTCATACCGCTCCAAGTCTTCTTTGTTTGTGCCGTTGTAAGGCTTCGTATCAAACACTTGTAGGAATATCTGTAAGAAATTTTTTCCGAGCAGGATTTCTGGATGAGGTTTCCTTTATGCTCTGTGTGCCTGACACATAAATTTATGATTTCTGTACAAACCCTAATCGATGCCTGGTGTGTTATTTATTGTCCCAACAGTATCAAGGTCCCCCTTTCTGGCCACTCATTGTCGTCTCCAGTGTCAGACGGATGGTCTCCTGTTGTCACCCTATGTCTGTCCCGCAGGGGCTTGCAGAAAATGTGATTCTTGCTTACCTCTTGGGGTCAAAACTCTGCAGAGGCCTCCTTACCTGTGCACCAAAGCCACGTTCTAGCACACCAGAGAGGGCAGGATGTCTGCACTGTTTCCCCCAACCCGCTGGCTCCCCTCTCCCTCGACTCTCCATTAGCTACACCTGCAAACTTCAGCATTCACTAAACAGAAGTGGCCAGGTGGCCAGTGAGCAATGACATTTGGACAGCCCTCAGTGGGACGCGGCAGAACAGAGAAGACAGCTTCCTCTTCTCAAGAGGCGGCCGAGCCTCCGCAGAACCCGGGTCCACGTCCCGCCGGGCTGCTTGTTCCCTCGGCCCCGCGCCTCTCCCCTGCTTGGACCGGTGACTTCTCATGTAGCATCTTCAGGTTTTCTCTCTGGCATCTCTTTGCCAACCCTGACCCCTTGTACTTTCATTTCTCTTCTCCGAATGGACACCTGGAAAAGTGGTCTTGTTTAGTTCGATATTCTAGTTCAAATTTTAGTCCTTTAAGTTTAAGGTTCAGATCCTTGTTAAAAACCTATTCTGAGTAAATCGTCATGACCTTGGGTTTGGCAATGGCTTCTTAGTTATAACCCAAAAGTATGAGTAACAATAGAAAAAAATGGATAAATCGGACTTCATAAAAATTCAAAGCTCTTGTGCATCAAAGAAAATCATCAAGAAAGTGAAAAGACTACCTACAGAGTGGGGAAAATAGTTGCAAATCATGTATCTGATAAGGGTCTACTATCCAAGGTACATAAATAACTCTTACAACACAACAAAACAGGGAACCCAATTAAAATACAGGCAAAGACGTGAACAGACATTTCTCCAAACAAGAAATGTCTTCTTGGCCAAGAAGAACTACGAAAATAGTGCTCAACATCTTTAGCCATTAGAGAAATGCAACTCAAAACCACAGTGGGGCTCTACTTCACACCCTCTCAGATGGCTGTGAACAAAACAAAAATGGAAAATAGGTGTTGCCCGGGATGTGGAGAAATTGGAAACCTTGGGCATTGTTGGTGGGGGTGTAGAATGGTTCAGCCACTGTGGAAAATGGTTTGGCAGTTCCTCAAAGAGTTGCATATAGAATCATCATAAGACCCAGAAATTCTTCTCCAAAGTTTATACCTCCAAAATTGAAAATAGAGACTCAGACAAATTACATGCCATGCATGTTCCTGGGAGCATTATTAGCAATAGCCAGAAGATGGAACAACCTACATGAATCGATAAATAAAATGCGGAATATCCCTACGATGGAATATTATGCAGCCTTGAAAGGGAACAAAGTACTGATATATGCTATAAAGTGTGGATGGACCTCAAAAACATTAGGCTAAGTCAAAGAAGCCAGGCACAAACGGTTATATGTGTATCATTCTATTTGCATTAAATGTCCAGAATAGGTAAAGCCACAGAGCTAGAAGGCAGACTGGAGGTTGCAAGGGCTGTGGGGCGGGAAATGGGGAGTTACAGCTTAATGGGTACGTGATTCCCTTTCGAGGTGATGAAAACGTTTTTGACTAGATAGAGGAGGTGATTGCAGGACGTTGCGAATGTATTAAATGCCAATGGATTGTTCACTTCAAAATGGTTTTGTTAAGTGAATTTCATCTCGGTCAAAAAGGAATCCATCCCTCCTTGAGGCCATTACAGTGATTTGCAGTGTGAGTGTGGTCCCAGGGCTGGTTTTGATAAAAACTTCAGGTGTGGGAATAGAGTGAGTGGAGAAAACTTGTAGCTCTTGATGGCCGGGTAGAGGAAAGGGACCCTCCCTCAGGGAGAAACTGGGCCCCGGGCCGGGCTGAGCTTTTGAGTCACTCCCCAGGTGGCTTCTTTATGCTAATTTCTCACTTCTTGAAACAGATGACTTTAACATTTTCCATAACTGGCGGTGACAATCCCATTTCTCCTCCATTTCCCCAATCCTGCTGAGCAAATCATGCGTTTTATAATATAGAAGTAAAGGGAAATCTCAGCTTGCGGTTTCTCGTGTGTCTCTGTGTGTTTAAGGACAGACATTTCAGTGGAGAGGTAACAACTCCTGAGGCAGCAGTGGCCGGCGCAGGCAGGTGGCGTTGGACTTGCAATGAGAATGCCGACTCTGCGTCCTTGGTGGTTTCAGGGAAGGGCAGCTGCCTGCAGAAGTGCTCTGTAAATTATAAGGCAGTGCGTCTCACAGCATGGTTCCCGGACGAGCTGCACCAGCCTCTCCTGGAACTTGTTAAAATGCACATTCTCAAATTCCGCCCCCCAGACCTACTGGATCAGAAGGTTTGGGTGTGAGCCCAGCAATCTGTCTTAACCCTGAGGGTGATCCCGATCAGTCCAGATTTGAGCGTCACTGCTGGAAGGCCATGGGATGCTCTTCAGAAGCCGGAATGGTGTTGACATGGAGCAGACAGACACAGGTAACGGTGATCTTGTTACTGCTCCTCAATTAAATACAAACATATCATATTCCTCAAACACTTTTAGTAATTATCATATTTGCATTTCACCATTTAAGCTGAAGTGCTTAAGAAGGAATCACTCATTCTTTCATGAAAATTTATTGAACATTTACTATGTGCCAGGCAGTTTGCTAGTCCTTGGGTTCAAGGGTGAGGAAAAATGGAAAACATCTATTCTTATGAGACTTAGAGACTGTGTTTGAGTGTGTAGCGGTTGGAGGAGGAGTGGACAGCAAGTAATCAAAGAAATGAAAATTGTGATTAATGCTATACAGGAGAGGTAGAGCCAGTCATCAGACTGCTGAGCACATAGACACAGAATTATAAATCTGATCTATGAAGGAGAGAGGTATGTGGTAGAATGAATGAGGGGTCAGGAAAGCCTTTCCTTAAAGAGGTGACTTTTAAGCTGAAGCCTCAAGTTGCCATTAACCGCACAACAGGATGGGGGGGGCCTTGGTAAAGGGGAGAGCACAGGCCTGGAGGGAGGAAGCAAGGCTAATTTGGGGAAATCAGGTAGAGGTTGAAGCCAAATTAGGAATTCTGGATTTTAATCTAAGGGTAATAAGAAGCCCTGTGTATTAGTTGGTGCTCAGTAGGTACTGCTGTGTAACAAATAGATCCAAAATCGTAGTGATGAACACCTATTTCTCATCCTGTAACACCTTGACTGTGGGTGGGCTGCAACTGTGCTCCACATGTCCTCTTCTTTGTGGAACCAGGCCAAGGAGCAGCTCACATCTGGGTCATGCCTTTCTCATGGCCGAGGAAGAGTGACGTGATGCCCCTTAGGGCTTCTCCTCAGCCGGGGCAGTATCACCTCTGATCACATTCCTAGGGCCAAAGCAAGCCACGTGGCTGAACCTCAGAGAGGGCCGTGTGGGCAGGGATGGGCAGGTAGAGGGGGCGGCAATAACTTGTTTTAGGGTCCCTATCTATCAGCCCTTGAAGAGTTTTAAGTGTGGATAGACTGGTGGGAACACAATCAGATTTATTTTGAAAAGTATAGCAGCTGGATTAAAGGCTGTACAAGACTAAATAAGTGAAGCAAGTAAGTTGCTTCAACTAAGTTGAAGAGGTGGGTGTGGAGAAAAGTAGACAGATTTGGAGAGATATTTGGAAGGTAAAATTAGTAGTCCTCGGTGGTAGTACGGAGGGTGAGGGAGAGAGAGTTTCAGCAGTGTCCCCTGAATTTCTGCCTTATGACTCCATTTCAAGTAACATCTGGGTACAATTTTGATCTCTAATTGATAATAAAAATTCCTCTTCATCCTTTGGAAAATTACCTAAAAGTTATCCTGAGAGTAACTTTCTTAGTGGAAATAAACTTTGCATTATCTTTTCACTCTTAGAGTGCATAGACGTTAAAATAAAACACTGTTCACAGGTGTTTTCGTTTCCTAGCTGCCAAAACAAGTGCCATGCAATGTGTTGGCTTAAGCAACAGAAATTTATTGCCTCATGGTTTTGAGGCTGGGAGAATTCCTAAATCATGGCATCATCAAGACGATGCTCTCTTCCAGGAGACTGTGGCATTTGGAGGCTGGCTGCCGGCAATCCTTGATCCTTGGCTTTTCCATCATATGGCGATGCACATGGCGGCATCTTCTTTCTCTTTCGGGTTCCATTGACCTCCAGCTTCTGGACGTTCCCTTTGGCCTCCCTTCTCTCTGTGACCTTCTCTATATGACCTTCAGCCATAGGATTAAGACCCATCCTGATTCACCTGAGCTGTACCTTAACTGAAGTGACCTCATCAAAAGGTCCTATAGCCACAGGAATGGATTGAGAACCTGTTTTTCTGGGGTACAGTGCTCCAAGCCATCACAGTGGGCAACAAATGTTTCCTATTTCTGCCTCAGATTCTTTAGTAGAAGGAAAACACTCTTCCTTTATATTTCTTATTTATTGGTACAAACGCTACTGCTTCACCACAAACCAGAGAGAACGCCCCCTTTTCCTTGTAACATGTTGGGGTGGGAGCCAAGGGAATAGAAGTGTAAAAATCAGACAGCGTCTCTTCCCACCCCTGTCTCTGCAACCCCCCGATCTGAGCCGGTGTTGAATACCTTCAGCATTTTCACGTCAGAAAATTGGCAAGTACAGTCAGGGGTGATGAGCAGCTGAAATTACAAAGGGCTCTTCGACCGCTGAGACAGATTTTAATCCTTTTAGGATCAGCCAACCTTTTCTGAATGTTGCTTCATCTTAAATGATTAGAGCTCAAGAAACTTTAGTGTTTATCATACAAAACAGGAGGGGTCGGAGCTTCCTTGTTGCTCCCAGTATTCCTATAGTAATATGGCTTCAGAGAAGATGCCATTTGATTTTTTAAGCAAATTATGGCTGGGATGTAGACAACAGTTTAATACATGATTGAAGTTGCTGGACCAAGATGACAAATCTTGTGGAACAGCACATGTTTCCACAGCTTTAAGCAAAGTTCGGAAAAGCTTAGGCAGAGAATTTTAGTAAGCATGGGCGCACAATGTCTTCCCGCCTGAATACTGTCCAATAGACTATTTCTCAGTTTCTTTTAATACACACCACATAATTACTCCGATTGAAATTCCATAAAACTCCAAAATGTGAGCACAAGTCAGATAGGATCCAAAACGTATTTGTTTATTAGATGTGTATCCTTCTATCTTGGTGCTTCCCAAAGAACCTGTCCCATTCACTGCCACTAAAGAAGGGACCCAAACCAGGAATTCTGAACTGAATACTTTGCCAAAGCTTTAGCCTGGGGAAAGAGTATACTTCCCTCCTCCTGGGTAGGAGGAAAACAGCTTATCATCAGCTAATGCTGCCAGCGGTGATGAGCCTGGGCTCTGAGGTCCACGCACTCGAGCTGGAATCCTGCCTCTGGCTTACCAGCTGCGCAATCCAGAAAAAGCTGCGTAATCATAGACCTTCGTTTCCTCGCAGTGTGTGCACGGGAATTACATGATGCCACATGTAAAAAGCACATAGCCATCCCACACTAATAACCCGAATAACGGGAACATGAAGCATCCTGTTAGAAAACAAAAGTAGATGCGAGAAGTAGTACATCTACTGGTAAAATTGCAGTCGCCTGAGGATGTCACTCATTATCAGTGGCGCTCTTTCTTCTGCGAATCTTCGCACCGGGAAGCTTTACCTGGACGAGGACACCCAGCTTCTGCTGGCCTTGAGTCCCTTGTCATGAGCCCTACTTTCCAATCAGACCTCAAGGTCAGAGCAGGATTTTAAAGACTAAAGGGCCTTGGCACATTTTTCAGTTGTCATGAGCTGGAATTCTAAAAAAAAAGCACATACACACAAAAACCCCAGCAGAAAACACACATGAAAGTTAAAGTTCTTTTAGTTTTGCTGTCGCGTGTGGAAGGGCTTTGTGACGTGGCCGCGCGCCCTATGCCGGCGTCACCTCTTTCCGCCGCCATCCCTGGGGTGGCCCTTTTCTCCCCTGCAGCCGGGCCGCGCTGTTTGTCCCTGGGTGAGCCGGGGGCCCTTCCTGAGCGGGGCACAGGCGAGGGACAGTGAAAGGCTTCTTGCCTGCACGTGGAGAAGCCCAGAGTCACACACACAGAGGAGCCCTGGATGTGAGCGGAGAGATGGGATTCGAGTCCCAGATCTGCCACTAAATTGTGCGAATGTGGGCACATTAGCCAGAGGCTCAGAGGCCTCGTTTCTGCCTCCCATTTGGCCTTGCCATATTCTCCTGGGCACCAACTGGGAGAAGGAAGTTGCCATAGACAGTCAAGGTGTGGAACAAACAAGTTATAGTAGGAAATGGCGACTGTCTCTTTCTTTGGGGTGGGGCAGACTAAGCGAGGAGACAGGTGAGCAGTGGTCAGTGCCCGCCCTGCCGGGCACTTTGCTGTGCCAGGGTGCTGTGCTGAGAGCAGAGTCCAGGACCGGAGGCACGGGCCTGGGGCTGCTGCTGCTCTGCCACGAGGTAGCTGTGGCTCCGGGAGCTCCCTGAGCCTCAAGCTGGCCCATCTCTAAAATGAGGGGTTCGCCCCAGAAGGCTCTAACCCTCCCTTCTCCTCCTGTGGCTCCACTTTCATTCCTGTAAATAATCCCATCTTCACGTTCGTGTGTAAACACGCGGGACAAAGCCTATGCCTAATGGTGCAAACACTCCTCTCACCTAAATTTAAAAAATAAATGGAAAAGAAGTAAAAATCAAAACGAAACAAACGTAGGTGCCGGCAGACTCTGGAAAACCCCCTTCCCAGTGAGCGGAGCACCCCCAAGCCCCCAGGCGCCGCGGGCGGGGTGGGGGCCCTGGCACCGGCCCCGGGGCTGGCGCCCTCTGGTGGCTGCTCCCCGCCGCGGTCGCCCTCCGTGCAGGGCTCCCTCGGGGCCGGGCCTGGGGCTCGCCAGGGACATTTGTCTGAGGACAAGAATTGCTGAGACATTCGGGAGTCTGGTGCCCGAATGAGGGGCAAGAAAACGACAACTCTTCATTCCAGAAGTCTATCAGTGGCCAGCGATGAAGATGCCAGAAAAAAAGTGGCCCATTCGTTGTGTTAAAACTGTGTGATGTTGCACCGCAGACGGTCAAGTCAATGCGGAGAACACGTAATAGAAGCGAGCATTTCCCCTCCCTTGGCAGGAAGTCACTCATCAGCGATACACCTTTTTACAAAGGGAGATTAGATAAATTAGAGATTAAAGAAAGTGGATGTTTTCCCTCTGATAAGCATCATTCTATAAGAAAACCGCAGAGAGCTGGAGCCAGTGCAGAGAGCTCAGTGCGCACTTTTCACGCTTAAACATTCTGAGGAGACAAAGAGGTCCTGGGGGCAGGAGGGCTGCCCGAGCGCAGGGCCACTCCCAGACCCCGCGCTGACAAGCCCTTCGTGCCGCAGCTGGCGCTGCCTCCCATGCTGCCAGCCCCCGCCACGGGCTTGCTACGTGGACTTTGCATACGTCCTTCAATCCCCTCAAAAGATGAGGGAGAAAACTGAGACCCTGAGAGGGGTCAAAGGCAGGCAAAGCAGTGGTCCTCAAAGTGTGGGATCATCAGTAGCACCTGGGAGCGTATTAGAACTATAAATTCTTGGACCCACCGCAGACCTCCTGAATTACAAACTCTGGGGTGGGGTGCAGCAATCTGGTTTAGCAAGTTCCCCAGATGAGGCAGATGCACACTTGAGTTTGAGGACCCCTGGGCCCTGGTTCTCACCGCCCCCCCAGCATCAGCATCATCTGGGGACCTTAAAACACAAAACCACAGGTGCCTGGGCCACAAGTGGAGACCTCAGATTCAAGTGGTCCTGGGTGGGAACTCGGTAATTCTAGCGTACAGCTAGGATTTCACGTCGCTGAGGTAGAAGAAGGCAAGGGGCGATTTGAGTTTAGGTCTGTCTTTTCTTACCTTCAGACCCTCTGCCTGGACCCACCTGACTGCTGTATGTTTAGATCACTGCTGGCTTTGGTTGTGGAAAGACCCTGGAAGACACCACGCGACTCTGACTGGAATGTGGAAATTCCTAACGGAATGGACACCGTGTAATGCCCTCAAATCCAGATGGGGAGGCAGGCCCAGGATTGACTCAGAAATGGGTTTGTCATCCAATTTTGGCCATGCGCCTTGACTTAGAGTTGGCTGCAGGTCTTCTGGGGACAGATTTATTTTCTTCTTATAGAAGGTGCAGGAAGAGGCAGCCAGCCTCGGAGTTTCTCTTCTTCCAAGTATCTTATTGTGCTTGGAATGCTGTAGCCTTCTTGCTCCATGTTGACACCCACCTGATGATGGGAGAGAGGAGGTGTGGTAAGAACCCAGTTCCTGGTGGAACTGATGTGGTGCCGAGCACTTTGCCTTGGGATTCATTCAATTGGGATTACATTTCCTTGCCATGTCAGAATCCCAACTCAAGCAGGCCGTTACTTGCAGCCAAAAGCATTCCAATGGATGTGCTACCTCTCTAAATTCCAGCCACCCTTCAAAGCCTCGTTCAAATTCTACTTCTTTTCATATTTCTGTAGCTGGAGGAGCTCTAGCTGTTATGCTCCCATAAGATCTTGCCTGCTCTTCTCTTCTGCTACTCAGCAATTCTCTTCTGCAGTGTACTTATTTCTGTACCTGTCATACCTTCCTCTGTCAGGGTTTGAGACCCATGATCATGTTTGAATTTGTCACACTGATGGGCAAACAGTCTGGGATGAGCCTTGGGCACAGTTGGCAATCGATAACTAGTTATTAAACAATGAAAAATGAAGGATGGCAGGTGTCTGGAGGACACCGGGGTAGAAGTGGAAGATGTTAGACATGGAGGAGAATTTTGAGGGCCAAGGGAGGAAGCTGAGACTCCAGAAGTGACTCGTAGATTCAGGAAAGTATCTGGAGGGTGAAGATTGGATTTATCTGGAGTTAGACTCCCATAACCAGATTGGATTCCCTTCCAACCCTGTTACTCCTTGTTGAATATCTTGCTTCTCTGGAAGCTGTGATGTTGACTTGCTTCCTTATGTCTCCATTGCTTAAAACAGTGAGGTAGCCTTACGTCTCCTTCTCACAGGTGCCTTTTAGGTCTTTCCTCTCAGGC
>JAQZBX010045636.1:0-20978 GCA_029593785.1 Cabassous unicinctus | reverse complement strand
AGTCCCTGTTATTAGAGGAGGAGATTGGGAGGTTTGTATATCTTTAGCCCCTTGCAGGCCCCAAGGCAAACAATGGCACAGCCCCACCCAGCCTGGAAGGGCTCTTGGGACAGGGTAGACCGAACCTGGAAGTCAAAAGCAGGGTCATCCCCAGGCTCTCTCTCCCCTCTCCTGTGGAGTTCTCAATAATTAGTCCAGGCTAGAAGAGAGGGAGATTGCGAGGGTCGGATTTCTACAGTCCTTCATCGGTTCCCAGGGCAAACCACTGTGTGGTCCCACCTGGCCTGGAAGGGTTCATGGGGCACCGCAGCCCAAATTTGTGGGTCAGAACCTGAGTCAGCCTTAGGCTATGTCCCTCTCTCTCCCCTTTCCTGGAGTGGTAGATCCCTGGAGCCCCCTTTGTCTGTAGTCACAGGCCCAGAGGCCCGAGAATTCTAGAGTCTTTAGTGTGGGGGAGGGTGCCGGCAGCAGCAGCCGCTGCTGGTTCCAACTCACAGTTCTGTCGCAATTTCCCTCTTTTGTCTCTCTCTCCTCTGTGTGGTGTGCAGCCTTCTCCTGCTGTCCTAAACCCTAGAAGATTTTTTTTGGGGCTATTTCAGCCTGTCCTCTAGCTAGTTTTCTCCCTATATTTCTTGTAGAGTCAACGTAGGTTGTGCATTTCTAGGAATTTATCCATTTCAGCCAAGTTGTCTAATTTGGTGGCATACAGTTTCTCATAATATCCTCTTATGATCCTTTTCATTTCTGTGGGGTCAGTTGTAATGCCCTCCATTTCATTCTGATTTTATTTATTTGCATCTTCTCTTTCCTTTGTTAATCTTGCTAAGGGCTTGTCGATTTTATTGATCTTCTCAAAGAACGTGCTTTTGTTTTTGTTGATTTTCTCAAATTTTTTTTTTGCTTCAATTTCATTTATTTCTGCTCTAATCTTTGTTATTTCTTTCCTTCTGTTTGCTTTGGAATTGGTTTGCTGTTCATTTTCTAGTTTTCTCAAGTCAGTCAGTTAGGTCTTTGATTTTAGCTCTTTATTCTTTTTTAATATCAGCATTTGGGGCTATAAATTTCCCTCTCAGCACTGCCTTTGCTGTATCCCATAAGTTTTGTTTTGTTTTGTTTTGTTTTGTTTTTACGAGGAGGTTCCAGGGATTGAACCCAGGTCCTCCCATATGGTAGAAGGATCCCCAACCACTTGAGCCCCATCTGCTTCCCTCCCATAAGTTTTGATAAATTGTGTTCTCATTTTCATTCATCTTGAGATGTCTACTAATTTCTGTTGCAATTTCTTCTTTGACCCACTGATTGTTCAGGACTGTGTTGTTTAGTTCCCTATATTTGCAAAATTTCCCCTTTCCCAACTATTATTTATTTCCAGCTTCATTCCATTATAATCTAAGAAGGTGCTTTGTATAATTTCAGTCTTTTTATATTTATTGAGAGCTATGTTGTGGCCCAGCGTGTAGTCTATTCTGGAGAATGATTCATGAGCACTTGAGATGAATGTTTACCTGGCTGATTCAGAGTGCAATGTTCTGTATATGTCTGTCAGATCCGGCTCATTTTTTATATTGTTCAAGTTCTCTCTTTCCTTGTTGATCTTCTGTCTAGTTCTGTCTATTGATGTGAGTGGCATGTTTATGTCTTCAACTATTATTGTAGAGACATCTATTTTTCCATTCAGTTTTGCCAGAGTTTGCCTCATGTATTTTGGGGTACCCTGGTTAGATGCATAGATATTTATGACTGTTACTCCTTTCTGGTGGATTGTCCCTTTTATTAATATATAATTGCCTTCTGCGGCTCATCACTGTTTTGCATTTAAAGTCTGTTTTGTCTGACAGCAGTATACCTACCCCCACTCTCTTTTGGTTACTATTTGTGTGAAATATCTTTTTCCACCCTTTTACTTTCAGTCTACTTGCATCACTGGGTCTAAGTTGAGTTCCCTGCAGACAGCATATAGATGGCTCATGCTTTCTTATCCATTCTGTCAGCCTATGTCCTTTGATTGGAGAGTTTACTCTATTAACATTCAATGTTATTTCTGTAAAGGCATTACTTTCTTCAACCATTTTATCCTTTGGCTTTCATATGTCATATCTTATTTTTGTCCGTCTTTCTACCCTTTTGATTACTCATTCTGGTAGTCTTCTACACTCTTCTCCAAGCCTCTCTTTCTTCTCTTTTCTTTTTTGGCTGCAGAACTCCCTTTAGTGTTTCCTCCAGAGCTGGATTCTTGCCTACAAACTCTCTTAGTTTCTGTTTATCTGTAAATATTTTAAACCCACCATCATATTTGAAGGACAGTTTTGCTGGATAAGGAATTCTTGGCTGGCAGGTTTTCTTTCAGTACCTTAACTATATCATACCAGTGTCTTCTCACCTCCATGGTTTCTGAAAATAAATCTGTACTAAGTCTTATTTGATGTCCCTTGAATGTGATGTTTTGCTTCTCCCTTGCTGCTTTCAGAATTTTCTCTTTATCTTTGGCATTTGACATTCTGAATATTATGTGTCTTGGGGTAGGTCTATTTGGATTTATTCTAATTGGAGTACACTGTGCTTCCTGGACATGTATATTCATATCTTTCATGAAAGTTGGGAAATTTTTTACCTTTATTTCCTCAAATACTCTCTGCCCCTTTTCCTTTCTCTTCTTCTGAGCTCCCATAACACGTATGTTGGTGTGCTTTGTGCTATCATTCAACTCTCTGATCCCCTGCTCAATTTTTTCCGTTCTTTTCTCTCTCTGTTCTCTCTTTTCAATGTCACTTGTTCTGTCCTACTTATCACTGATTCTTCCATGATTTCACATCTCCTGTTGTGTACCTCTGTTGTATTTTCAGTCTTACCTATTGTATCTTTCACTCTCATAAGCTCTGTTATTTTTTTCTATCCAAGATTTCCAATTTTTCTTTGTGCTCACCCAGTATCTTCTTAATGTCTTTTATTTCTTTAGGCATGTTGTCCTTCAACTCTTTGATTTGATTTCAGAGATTTGTATGAACCTTATTGATTAGTTGTTTCAAACCCTGTGTCTCATCTGGAGCTTTGGTTTGTTCCTTTGCCTAGTCATATCTTCCTTTTTCTTTGTATGGCTTACAATTTTTGTTGATGTCTAGGCATCCAAATCTGATGCTGAGTTTACTCTCATGTTCAGTTTCTCTCTCTTGCCAAGGAATATACTGTTAAGGAGCTATGTGCTACCACTGTTCTTTGACTCTTGGTTCAACTTGTTCTAGATATTTAGGATTGCCTCTGTTTAACTGCTCAAATTAGGGCTAAGGACCCAGTAGTGAGGTGCAGGGCAGTTTCTAAGAGCCTTGGAAAGGGGGACAGCAAAGGCACCTGATTGCCTCTTTTATTTATTTATTATTATTTTTCCCTTTTCATGAACTTTTCTGGTCTGCCAGCAGATGGCATGCTTTGTCAGACCTCGTAGTTCAGACCCCAGGTGCTGGGGGGGCAGTGTATTTAGTGTAACTCCACCGTTCTCAGAGCTGACCAAGCCTCAAACTTTCTCAGAAGCTTTTCTCTCCCCTTGACTGGCCACACCCTCCCACCCTTTGCCTTCGCAGCAACCAGCCCAGGGGAGTAGAGAGGGTGTTTGAAAAGGCAAATTATCTTTAGCTGCCTGCAGGCTTTCAATGTAAACAATGTCACAGCAACACCTGGCCTGGAAGTGTTAGACCCCTCCAGTGCAACAGACCAAGTTCCCTGGGCAAAATCTGAATTTGCTGTAGACTATGTCCCTCCCTCTCCCTTTTCTTGGAGAAGAGGACCCCTGCAAACCCCTCAGTCTGCAGCTACTGTAGTCCATAGCTGCTGCAGTCCACAGATTGCTTTTTGCTCCGAGGATGGGGGCGCGAGGTGCCAGCTGCCTCTGCTGCAGATTTACTCTTGGGATTTTCCAGCCTGCTGAGACTCCTTTCCTTTACTCTTCTCTCTTCTGGGTGGTTTCTCACCTTCCTTTGGTGTTCTGAGTCCCTGAGCAGCCCTCCAGACAGTCTTCGCTTGTCCTCTAGCTGTTTCTTCTGAGAGGTGTACAGTGCTTTTTGAATCACTTCATTTTTGTCACCGCAACAACCCTGTAGAGAGTCAGGGACGACCCTGCTGGCCTGTTGGGTAAAAAAGTTATACATCCAGTTTTACCCAGGAAGTCAGGACTATACCCAGTCCCAAGTCTACGAGCAAGATGATTTTCTTTGACTAACATGCTAAGAAAGATCACCTTCCTTATCATGGGAAGTGCTGATAGGTGGTAGTGCTTTCTACAGAATCATCTGGGTGGTTATGGTTGGGATTATGATCCTCGTCATTTGTATGAGCTAAACCAGGAGAAAAGTGAGAGGAGGTTTGACTCAGAGCCTGAAGCCAAAGAGAGCTGTGCAGGGAGAGATGGTACCTAAGAGGGGTGAGAGACTTTCCTTGGAGCATTAGATCCACAAATTTTAGAGCTAGAAAGGGTCCACGGTGATTGTAAAAGCCAGTCCCCTTAAAGTTTAGAAAAACAAAACCACAACTCAGAGACATTAGGGATTTGCCCCAAATTGCAGAGTTGGTTTGCAGCCAAGTAGTATGGGAGCCTAAGGCTTCTAATGCCCAGACAAATGGGTTTCTGTATCATTTTCCTTCCTCATAGCAGGCTTGTTATTTTCCCTCCTGCTATCTGTGAAAAGCCCCTTAGTTTTTGACAGTTCCACATTTTAAAATTGTCCATCTAGTGCTCATGGTTCCTAAAAGCAGTCCTGATTCAAATGGCCCTAACAGTGATTAGTCCACGGTGGCTCATCCTCCCCACTAGCATCTCCTTGCTTTGTGAATGTGCTGGAAAATCAAAACTCAAGGACGATTGAAGGCAGGTGCTCCTTTTGTGTAACTGTGTTTTGTTTTCTGTTGTTTCAGGTATCACAATGTGTCATTCTTATTTCTTTCTATGTCTCTTCTCTCATCTAGGCTGTGAGCACTTTGAAGGCCTGGTACCAGGCATTTTTAGTCTGTAGATCACGTCCCCTAGAAAAGTATGACCCACAGAAGGCACTCATTAAATGTGCTTGTTTTGGTAGCATGTTTGCACTCCATCTCCCTCAATCCTCTCAACTCTATCCCATTCCCTCCACACTCAGGATAAAAGTGGTTACTCTGTAATCCTAACAGTTAATACGCAGGAAATTTTGAAGCCTCATGATTCATGCTCATATTTGTCTTTTTAAGTATCTGTATTTTGAGAACTAGTGGTCATTGTAATTCTCTGTTCATTTGAACTGTCCTCTATTCTTTGTTCTTATCTTTGAATCCAGCTCCACAATATTGATTTCCTTTTAATGGAATAGAATTCACCTCAGATCTTTCCTGAATATTGAGTAATGTTTTGGTATTTTGGAGAGGCAACGCCACCTAGTGATTAAGAGTTCAGGCTTTGGAGTCAGAGGGGTATATCTTGGGTCTCTCACATCATGCCTGTGGCGATTTTCTCTGGGCAAAGTTGTTTCAACTTGATAAGCTTCAGGATTTTCCCAAACTACTAAAGCCAGAGCTGCATTGACAAAATCAGTAACATTACCATTCTAAACAGTAACATATTCCTGGATTATGTTCTGCTCCGATAATCCATGCAAATGGAGAGATGAGCTTCTGCCAGTAGACATCTTGATGGTGCTACCCATAGGAGAGAAGACATGGACTCTCATACTTCCAACCTTCTTATTTTAGTAGTTATTCAAGCTTCTGCAAATATTTGTAAATGTTTGCCCAAGGTTGTTTATTAAAATTTGTGGCAGAAAGAGATTTATTGGCACATTTGAAGATTTTTGGATCTCATTTCCTAGGAGTTTAAGCAGTGCATCCCTTTCCCCATTATTACACATTCAGAAAAACAAAGAGTTATAGCAGCACTTGACAATATCTTGAGATTTTAGTGATTTCCAAATCATACATTTGTTTGCTTCAGACTCTGGCTAGTTGATATTATAGTTCATTCCACAGGCTGATTTATGTGTTTAAAGAGTATGGTGCTTTTAAAATATGTCCACATATTCTTTGGCACGCCTCCCTTCAGAAAGTAGAGAGTTACTCTCCTCCCCTTGAATGTGGGCTAGGTTTAGTGACTCCTTATAACCAATAGTATGTGGCAGCAATGATGTTATCTGACTTCTGAGGCAGAGTCATAAAAAGGATACAGCTTCTGCTTGGCTGTCTCCCTCTTAGAGCACTCAATCTGTAGGAAGCCAGCCACCATGTTGTGAGAATGCTCAAGCAGCCCTCTGTAGGCTCCCTAGTGGTGGAAAAGAACCGAGCCACTGACCAACAGCCAATTATGTGAGTGAGCTGCCTCAGAAGTGGATTTTCTGCCCCAGTCAAGCCCTCAGATAAAAGCTGCTCATGTGAATATCTGACAGAACCTTGTGAAAAGTCCCAAATCAGAAGCACCCAGTCAAGCCACTCTCAAATTCTTGACCCACAGAAACTGTGAGAAATAATAAATATTTTTTGCTTTAAGGAACTGACTTTTGGGATAATTTACACAGCAAAACATGTAAGTGATATAAGAAGAGAGTAATGTAATGGTATCTGCAAAGTCATCAGTTCTAATGTATTCAGAGAAAAAAGATTCAGTTCAGTGATGTTAGGTAGGGTTTTTCCCATTGTTCTAGAATAATCAACTTATGGCCCAATGCTGACAACAAGGAGACAGCATGTACCCCAAATAAAGAGAGCACTTACCATTGGGACTAGACACTCACTCCTCCAGAACTTATTAAAAGGCCGCCAAATGGGTTATTCTCCCACCTATAATGGCAGATGGTGGGCAGGGGGAAAGGAGAGGGCATTCATGGAATGGAGAGAGGAGAATTGTTGGAGTCATGAGTCATTGGCCTGGGCTGGGCTGTGCCTGTGGGGGACAGAAGTAAGAATCCCCTCTTCAAACAAAAAGGAGGCCTCTAAGAGAACTCCTCATAGCATTTGAGGTACCTGCAGGAATGGGAATCACACTATTCAGACAGGCACCTGATTATGTAGGGAACTTCTGGTCTGCTCCCTGTACCTTCCTGAGCAGGGAGAGGAGAAAGGTAGAGAGAGGGACCAGTAGCAGAGAACTGGCACTCCCCTGCTTGCTAAGTTAATGATGCATGAATTTCCTATGGGCCAAGTAGACAGTGTAGAAATTGCCTTACGACAACTCTCCAGAACATCTCCCAAGAGGGCTGCATCTGGATCAGGAGACCCCAGCAGCACGAGGCTGAAGGTGTAACTCTAGGAATAGGATTGAGAAAGGGTTCCCACAACAGGGAATTGTGCATTAGGAAGATCTCCTCACAGGGGCCCCAGAGAACTTATACAAGTGCCCTTCAAATGGAGCTAGCATGCTGATACTGGCAGTATCAGTAGCCAGTTGGTCATGGAGAAAAACCAGCAACAGCTAAGAGAATACTGATTAAGTAAGAGTCACTTGTCCCTTTCCATACCTCCCACCCCAACACACTAGAGGACTTGAGGGCAAGAGAGAAGCAATCCTCTACGAGTTGTTTTCCAGTAGAACTTTGGCAGACCTTCTTTTGTGTGGCTTATGGTTAAAGTGTTATGTCCAAGTTTCCCAACTTCCTCAGGCAGGGATGTATTACTACTTCTGGCCAAGAAAACATGAGGCCGTGGAAAGTGGTGGGTGTGGAGAATAAAGCACCTGCTGATTCACCTTGGACTTGTAGAGTGAGCAAGAAACAGATATGTATTAAACTCTGAGACTGGAGGGTTCTTTGTGACAGCATAACTTAGTCTACCTTGATTCATATAAGCAGGGACACAGAAGTGGAATGCCTCATGTTGGACATTACCCTGAACATCTAGAGTTCGGTTGAGAAGTCAGGTTTTGAATTTGAGGTTTGTGTAGCCTGAGTTCAGCTCCATGGTCCAGAGCCAGTCAGTGAACTATTACCTGTCCATGACTAGATAAGTACAGAAATCAAGAGGAAATGTTTTGAAATCTTTATAGCAACTGGATATTACTGTGATATTTTTATTGTATTTTACAGTGGTATTAGTCTGCAACAGATTGTAAACAACAAAACATACAAAAAACTGGCCCTTCACCAAGGTAGTTCAAGAAGCACTGCTTTAGAATATATTGAAATCAGTCTTATTAGTGAGGTATAGTTAGAAGGGTAATCAATTTTGGAATTATTTTTTTGTGTTTACTCCATATATTCATTCTGTTTCCAAGTCTCCTTGATCTTTTTACTGACATTAAAAAATAATTATTATAACAGTAATAATAGAAGCCCTCAGGTGTAAATTTCCCTTATTTCTTCCCTTTCACTTTCCAACTTGTTTCGACCTCTTCATTCCTCTTTCTCTTAAGTTCTCCTTTCCAAAGCACTACTTCCTCAACTCCCATTTGCTTCTTACCCACCTGAAACCTGGCTTCTTTCTCTACCACTGTTTTAAATTTCTCCTGTTAAAGTACCAGTCATCTTCTAACTGCTAAATCCATTGAGCTCTCCTCATACTTCATTTACTTGCACTTTTTGCCCTGTCTGCCACTCCTGATCACCCTTCCTTGAATTCCTCCCTTACTAGGTTCACTGTGTTTCTCTCAGCCCTGGGGTTTTACTCCTCAACAATTCTGCTTAGCAAAAACTGTATGTAAATCATTTGGATGGAAAAATTATTGAAATTTAATTTATAAATGGAGTATGTAAACCATTGTTCTTATTTTGTGAAGAATCATCTTATAATGTAAAGAAGCATATTCTTAGTTGTGAAAGGGAAGATTTTTTTAATTATAGTTTTTTAAAGGAGTTAATACTGAAAATTAAACTCATACACAGAGTAGCATAGGTTAATTTACTCTTTATTTCTCTTCATTTCAAAGCATCATGAAACTATGTCTTTATTTCAAGTCATTTCCGTTTCATTCAGTTCACTTCAGTCATCACTTTCTGAGTGTTTTCCATTTGTTAAGCACTGGAGACAATAATTTTTTTTTTTTTTTTTTAAAGAGATGAAGTTACTTGCTCAAGATTGCACAGCCAACTTCTGTTTCTGGGAAAATGGAATAGACATACTTTTCCCTATTCTTCCCACTACATAAACTGAAAATTCTGGGCATTTTATATAAAACAAATATAAGACAACTCCAAAAGGTAAAGAGAAGAAGGCAGATGAGCTAGGAACATTGAGACCTAAGGAATAGCATGGTGCTAAGTTCCCTGGATTTTCTTTTTGCCTTCTGTATCCCAAACTGGGCACTGGAGAAGCCAGGAAACACCAGTGGGTGCAAAGATAAGTCCCAAGAAAGGCTTGTCCTCTAGCCAAAGGTTCAGGAAAAGGGCAGTCTAGCAAAACAGAAACCTTTTAGACAATACTGCTCTACTCATCCAAATACCACACATAAAAACTAACCTATTCCCATTCCTGCCAACAAAGGCTGACTGGAAAATCTAAATTTTTACCCTTGTCAGGCTACTATGAGGCATACCAACCCACTTGCAAGGGTGGTGTCACAGAAAGCTGAGTGGGGAGCCGAGACTTTCATTCCTGCTGGTGGTAATAAAACTCCCCCCTCTCCATAACAGTGGAGACCACATGGAGAGCCTGAAATTCCACTCCAACCTAGTGGCAACAAGTCATTTTTTCCCCACCTTTGCTGGGGTGGTGTCAGAGAAAGCATAATGGAGAGTAAGGACTTTCATCATAGATCAACAGTAATGATGTGACCCTACTTCCACAGTCAGTATAGACCACATGGGGAGCCTGGACTTCTACCCCCACCCAGCAATAATGAGGTGCCCCTACATCTCTTCTCTGGACTGGTTTCAGAAAAGGCTCATTGAGGAGTCAGGAATTTTACCACCACTCAGCAGTAACAAGGCTACCCCCCCACCATGATGTCAGTGGAAGCCTACTAGCGAGTCTGAATTCCCACCCCTGCCCAGCATTAACAAGAAGTGCCTCTCTCTTGCCTCCAAGCACAACTAGAAACCCTGCACATTATATTAAAAACAAACATAAGACACAGAAAAGTAGAGAAAAGAATGCCAATCAGCCAGGGACCTTGGGACCCAAAGAATGGCTTGATAGCAAAGTTCCTACAATAGTGCTGAGTGGAGAACCTGGGTGGACTTTCACCCCCACCTGGCAGTAACAATGTGGCACCCCCTTTCACCTACCAGAGTGGTGTCAGAGGAGACCTGCTAAAACAGAAGATTTAAATAAGATCCAGAGTCTTTTATCATAATACCTAAAATGTCCAGTTTTCAGTTAAAAATCATGTGTCATACCAAGAACCAGGAAAATGTCAAACTGAATGAGAAAATAAAACAATAGATGCTAACAACCAGATGACACAGAAGTTAGAATTATCTGGCAAAGATTTTAAAGCAAACATCATTAAAAATGCTTCAGTGAGAAATTATGAACACACTTGAAACAAATGGAAAAATGGAAAGTCTCAGCAAAGAAAGATATAAAGAAGAACCAAATAGAAAGTTTAGTACTAAAAAATACAACTGAAATTTTAGAAACTCAACTGATAAACTCAGCAGCAGAATGGAGAGGACAGAGGAAAAAAATCAATCAAGTTGAAGACAGAACAATCAAAATTAGCCAGTATGAACAACAGAGAGAAAACAGACTGGGGGAAATAACAGAGCCTTAGGGACGTGTGGGACTGTAATAAAAGATTCACTATTCGTGTTAATGAAATCCCAAAAAGAGAGGAGAAAGTGGGTGGAGCTGAAAATTTTTTGAAGAAATAATGGCTGAAATTCTCCTGAAATTGGCAAGAAACATAAACCTATGAATTCAAGAAGCTAAGCAAACCCCAAATGGGATAAACTAAAATCTGCACCAAATCACATCATAGTCAAACTTCAGAAAACTAAAGTAAAAGAAAACTTCTTGGCAGCAGCCAAAGAGAAGCAGTGCATTAACTACAGGGGGAAAAAAACGCTTTGAATGACAGCAGAGTTCTCATCCAAAACCATGGAGGTCAGAAGGAGGTGGCAAAATATTTTTCAAGTTCTGAAAGAAAAGAGTTGTGTTAACTCAGAATTCTATATCCAGTGAAAATGGAAATCAACACATTCTCAGTTAAGGAAAAAGTAAGAGAATTTTTCACCAGCAAACCTCCTCTAAACAAATGGCTAAAGGAAGTGCTCTCCACAAAAAGGAAATGATAAAAGAAGGAGCCATAGAACATTGAGAAGAGCAAAAATATTGATAAATACAATAGACTTATGTTCTCTTCTAGAATTTTCTACATTATTGACAATTGAAGCAAAAATAACCCTGTCTACCTTATATTTTTTTGTGTAACATTTGTGTAATCTAAATATCTTTAAAAAAATTTTTTTTAAATTAATAATAAAAAAAAAAAACCTGTCTAATGTGGTTCTCAAAGGATGTAGAAGAAAAAATTAAGACAACTACAAATGGGAGAGAGTAACAGAATGTAAAGGGAGGTAAGCTTTCTATACTTCACTCAAACTAGTAAAATAATGGCACAAAAGACTTTGATAAGTTATATATAATGTGCATACAATGTAATTCTTAGAGCAACCACTGAAATGCTATTCAAAGAAATACACTCAAAAGCACTATAGAGAAATCAAAATGGAATTCTAAAAAATGTTCAAGTAATCCACAGGAAGGGAAGAAAAAATAAACAAAGAAATGAAAGAGAACAAACATAAAACAAGATAAAATGGCAGACTTAGGCCCTCAAATATCAGTAATTACATTAAATGTAAATTGTTTACATGCACCAATTAAAAGATTGGCAGAGTGGATAAAAAACTTGACCTAACTGTATATTGTATACAAGAAACTCATTTCAAATTAATGATGTATATAGGTTGAAAATAAAAGGATGGAAAAAGATATACTGTGCAAACATTAATCAGAATAAAGCAGAAATGGCTGTATTAATATGTGATAGACTTCAGGGTAAAGAAAATTACCAGGGACAGCGATGGATATTAAATAATGATAAAAGGGTCAATCCACCAAGAAGATATAACAATACTAAATTTGTACATACTAAACAAGAGAGCTGAAAAAAAATACCTGAAGGAAAACTAATAGAACCAAAAAGAAAAATAAACAATTCCACAATTATAGTTGAAGACTTCAACACCCCTCTCTCAAAAATTGGTAAAACAAATAGAAAAATAATCAACAAGGATATAGAAGAACTTAACACTCTCAATGAACAAGATCTAATTGACATTTATAGAACACTCCACCCCACAACAGCAGAATACGTATTATTTTCAAGCACCTACAGAACTTATATCAAGGTAGACCATATCCTGGACCATAACGCAAACCTCAATACATTTTTTTTTTTTTTAGGAGGTATGGGGGATTGAACCCAGGACCTTGTACATGGGAAGCAGGTGCTCAACCACTGAGCTACATCCACTCCCCAATGAGAGTTGGTTTTTTCATTTGTTTGTTTGTTTGTTTGTTTGTTTTTAGGAGGTACCAGGGATTGAATCCAGGACCTCGTATGTGGGAAGCAGGTGCTTAACCACTTGAGCTACATCTGCTTCCCCATATATTTTTAAAAATTGGAATCATACAGAGTATGTTTCTGACAATGATGGAATCAAAATAGAGATCAGTAACAGAAAGATAGCTGGAAAATCTCCAAACACTTGCAAACTAAACAACATAACTTCTAAATAATCCATGGGTCAATGAGGAAGTCTAAGGGAAATTTAAAATATCCTTTGAAGTGAATGAAAATGAAAATACAGCATATAAAAATTTGTGGGATACAGCAAAAGCAGTTCTGAGAAGGAAATGTATAGAATTAAATACTTATATTAGAAAAATAAGAGCAAAATAAATCCAAAGCAACCAGAAGGAAGGAAATAATAAATCTAAGAGCAGAAATTGATGAAATTGAAAACAAAAACACAATAGAGAAAATCAATAAAGCTAAGAGCTTAATCTTTGAAAAAATCAATAAAATTGACAAACCTGTTGCAAAATTGACAAAGAAAAAGACACAAATTACTAATATTGAGAATATAACAGAATATCATTACAGACCCTGCAAACATCAACAGGATAATAAGGGAATACAATGAACAACGTTACGTACATAACTTTGACAACCTAAATGAAATGGACCAATTCCTTGAAAAGTGCAAACTATTACAACTCACCAATGTGAACAGATACTTTGATAGTCCTGTAACTACAAAGAAAATTGATTTCGTAATTTAAAACCTCCCAAAAAGAAATCTCCAGGCCCAGAATGTTTCAGTGAAGAATTGTATCAAACATTTAAAGAAGAATTAACACCAATTCTACTCAATCTCATCCAATAAATAGAAGAGAGGAGCACACTCTCCAACTCATCCTTTGAAGCTAGTGTTACCCTGATACCAAAACCAAGAAAAGACATTACAGATATTTGTGTTATATATATGTGGGTATGTGTGTCTCCTTCATGAATATAGATGCAAAATTTCTTAATAAAATATTAACAAATAGAATTTTGCAATATCTAAAAAGAATTACTCACCATGACTAAGTGGGGTTTATACCAGGAATGTAAGGCTGGTTCAATAAGTGAAAATCATTCATGGTAAGCCACCATATTAACTGGCTAAAGAAGAAGAATTGCATGATCATATTAACTGATACAAAATGGTGTAAAGAAAACTGCCATTACTGAATACTAATGAGGATGCAGATCAGTTTGAACTCTTAGATTTTGCTGGTAAGAATGCAAAATGGTACAGCCACTCTGGGAAACATAGACTTAGTATATGACCCAGCATTCTCACCCTTAGGTATTTATTATTGGAAAAGAAAAACTCTCTGTACTATCTTCACAGCTTCCTATGGATCTATAATTTTACAAAATAAAAGATTTTTTAAAAATCACATAGCCAGCTAAGGTCAGGGCCAGGTCTTTCTTATGCCTCATAACCATATCTTGGTTACCACTCTAAACCCTCGTGAAACTGGACTGTTCTTGCAATCTCAGAATGCTAAATCTAGAGGCCAAATCTGGTGAGCTCTTCCTTTTTCAACCTCTTTGACCTCCAGAAGCACCTGGAGCCATTTTCAAAAGCCACTAGTATATTCTACAGTTCATACAATTGTATTTGATGAAAGGTTTGAGGCAGCCTCTGTCCTTTGGTACGCACAGTTGTCTTGTGACCTGATTAAAGTACCCCTGTCAGTAGGGTTCTTTCCAACATTGTCAGAGTCCTGTTAGAAAATCAGAATATCGGTGTCCTAGAGGTAAAAGGATGTTAGAACTATATCTTCTAGAACTAGGCTATACGATATCATTCAGTCCAAATCCTTCACTTTATTGATGAGAATATTTTTATTTTGGGAGATTTAACTAACCTGAGATCACACAACATGTTCATAGCTGAGCCAATAGAACAACACATTTCTCCTGCTGTTAGTATGTTGCTATACTATAACGAGGGTCCTGTTGAAAACACCAGGCTAAGAGGTGTGCTTCTAAAGTATATTGAAACTGCTGGATGGGTGGTTACAAACCTGTCTCCGCATTCAGTATTTCCATCTCTAAAGAGTTATCTTATTAAAATGTATAATTTTGTGGAGTAACAAATCTGGTAGCACATAATGGCTTCTACCAGGCCACCCTCAGAGGTATATATCTATAACATTCACACATTGCACGCAAGCATCCCGACTTCTGCACTTAGTTGTTTTGTATCTTCTCATCTCCCCCTCACACCCCATTTTTTGCATATAACCAAGCATTTTCCTTTTTCCCAAGAATGTAATCTGTGAACCTCAGAGATTGTATTCACCAAAATGTTACAACTGTTATGGTTTACCTCTAGCTTACTTGACAAAATGTCCACAAATATCTGAAGTCAAATTTTCTGAATCTTTGGACTATTAAATGATGTCTTCTTCCAGTGCTGTTTAGGGATTAGTCCAGAGACAGAAGAAAATAATCAGAATAAAGAAGCAGAATACCCAGTGCTATATAATAAAAATTATAATAGCTTCAATTTATTGATAATGTACATTTATTGATAATATACATTATCTCATTTAATTTTTAGAATAGACTTTTATAGTAGATACTATCACTGTTTTATAGATGAAGAAACTGAAGTTTAGAAAGGGGTAAGCAATATATCCAAGGTTGAAGAGTTAGTACGTGGTAGATACATATATAGCACAAAATTGATCAGAGAACTGCTCTTCAGCCAAAAGCATTTACCTTAGAAAAGCTTGTTTAGCTTAGTAACAGAACCAAGCCTTTCAATATAATACCCAATTATTAAATAAATCTTTCAAGTAAGAAAGGCCTTTTTGGATTTTTTACTCCAAAAGTTCCCTCCAGCACCTAGCACTGACTTACATAATAACATAGCAGGCACCGTAGTGCTTGGCACACTGTCTATTATCATTGTTATCCAAAAGACCTCAGTTGTATGACCTAAGGAGCTTGACAAAGGGGATCTGCTAATCTAAGGCTTGGCAGAAATGACTTTTGGCTCCTCAGGCAAAATCCAAATGTGTTTTAGAATTATATGTTATAATTTGGGAAATTTTTTCTATGTTTATTTTTGTCTATCTCTGGTTTCAGATAAAGTTGTATCCTCCAATAAAGCAAAAAAATCACAGTTCATAAAACTGGAAGGAGCCTTTGTATAGGCAATCACAAGTTGAAGTGATTTAATCCACTCATGTAGCAAAATGAAAATCCAGATTTTCCGAAAGACAAATTAGACTTTCAAGGATGGTTTTCAAAATTATCTTCCATAGGCATCATTAAATTGCCAGCTATCTTGCTGCATCTAAAATAGGATTTGATTCTCCCAGGGTTTTTCATGCTCAATTTTTGAGGAATATATTTATATGTAAAGCTGGATACATATGTATAAAACAAAAATTCCTCCAGCCTTCTATGGGGTGCACACTGGGTTAAGATTATTATGCTAAAATGAAACTATTGATACTGTTGCAAAACTCCATCATCGTTATGAGGATAAAACTAGGAGCACAAAAGAGACGGTTTATTGTTATCTTCCTAAACTGATGGAAGAAGCCCAAAGCTTCTTAGTGGTTGTAATGAATCTTCTGCTTTTCTTCAGGAGCAAACAAATATAGTTAATTCTCAGGAAAAATGAGGGCTGGTGTGTTTTCCACACTCTTGTGATTCCTATGTGTGTGCACTAAGTTTAATGGCAAAAAAAAATAAAGACCATAAGGTGAAAAACAAAGTTTTTCATGTAGGATCTGATTTGCACTGGTTACTTTGTAGGTGTTAATCTTGCTATAAAATCTCTCAAAATAATTCCTCACATTTTTAAGATTTAAGAAAATAGTAGAATGGTATTTTCCAAAAGTATGCTAAGGAAATTCTAGTAGTGCTTTACGTCTGTAAGGAGCTTTACCATTTACAGACTTGGCACTCAGAGTGTGACCCATGGATCAGTAACGTCTGCATCTCCTGGGAGGTTGTTAGAAATGCAGAATCTCACTCAGCCCCACCTCAGACCTAGAAAATCAGCATCTTTATGTTAACAAGGCCCCCTGTGATTCTTCAGCACATTGAAGTTTGAGAAATCTCTGTGCCTAAAGCACTTTTATGTGCACCATCTCCTTTGCCAGCACAGCATGAACATAGGAGAAAGGGATGTCGACCTCACCACAGGGAGGAGTCGTTTCCCTGGGGGTGAGGGAAATGATCATACAGCAGCTGCCATCCCTTAAGCCCCACTACGTGCCAGGCAGCCTGCATCCTTACCACACCTCATGAGGGAGTTATTACTATCTCCACTGAGGAAACTGTAGCTCAAGAGGGTAGGTAACTTGGCCAAGATCACAAAGGCAAGAAATGTGAGAGTCAAGCTAGTTCCCTTACCTCAGAGCTCCTGCTCTTTCCAAGTGTTTGAGAACATGCTAGAATGAGACTGCTGTAATAGCAGTAGACTTCAGCCTGAATTTTTGAATTACCTGGGAGTATTAGAAAACAGTGATGCCTATTCCCAGCAATTTTGACTTAATTGGACTAGGATCTGGCTCTGGCATGGGATTTTTAAAAGCTCCCCAGGCGATTCTAATAGGCATCCCAAGGTTGAAAACGGCTGGGTTACAGACTGGCTAAATGTCTCTCTGTTCAGCACTGTTAACAGGAACTTCTTCGGGAACAGCTTCGGTTCACTTGTTTCAGGGGTACACTTTGAGATTGCTGTCATTGTGAATGCCGAAGATGGAAGCAGTGGCATAAGTACCTAAAACACTTGATGCATTGATGCATTGTTCCATGGAACAATTGCACTGCATTCAGAGAGAGAAATTGATTACGGTCATCCACATTTGGCTGCATGTCTAAAGGCAGACAGGAATCCTTTGCAGTCTTATGATGAGTACAGTTCCCTCCTCAGCTGTCTTATTTCTCACACAGCCTGAGCCCTCAACTTCAAGCACACTTACTTAAATTCTTGTGTGCAGGTCTTGTGTGCAGTGGGCCTCTGCACTAGGCACAGAAATTGTTGAAAATAGACACCAAATTCCTAACCCTGCTCCGTCGTTTGGTGCCAGGAGTTGGCTATGTGCTTTAAATAAATATTTTGTTTAATCCTCCCCTAATGCTATTTCTCAGGTGGGCAAGCTGGTTCAGAGAAATTAAGCAATTTGCTGGAACTGCGATTCAACTCAAGTTAGTCTAACTCCAAGGCTAATACTTTTTCTTTGTGCTATACTTCCAATAGGAAGAGAGCCAACCCCTGGAAATTCAGATTAGTTTAACAAAGATTTATGGAGTCTCTGATATAAACCAAACAGTCAGCTAAGTTCCCGGGATCTGGAAATGACAGGTGGATGAATAGGCCAGGGCAATGCTATCTAATAGAAAGATAATGCAAGCCACTCATGCGACTTTCAGTTTCCTTGTGGCCACATTTTAAATGGTAAAAAAGGTAGAGTCACTCTGTATTTAAGTGAATCATTATAGAGAGCAGTACTGGAAGAGGAATGCAGGGCATGGATTAACCTCAAATACTACAAGATGGTAGAACTGCGGCCCAATATTGGGTTACAAAACACTGGAACCCCAGAGTCCAACCATAGTTGCATTTGTGATTTTGATCAATTTGAATGGCATGTCCAGGGTCCAGCCCAGGAATTAGATTAAACAATTTCATGATTAGATTATTTTGTCATATTAAAGAAAAGCCACTTCTTTTGGGAAACCATGTATGTCCTTCACTGGCAACCTCTGGCACCAGGTAGTTTAAGCTCTTCTCTCAGAGTGAGACATTCACTGCCTTAGGAACTAGGGACTCTGGTCAGTGTAGAATCCAGTCAATGTTGCAGTAAATCATTTCACATCTATTTGCAGTGGAGAGCCAAGTTCATTTTCTCTCTCTTCACTACTCTCCAGACCCTTCTAGAACCCTTCTCACTATTTCATATGTTGTTTTTCACCTCAGGCATACAGTGTCTTTCAGTAATAGAGAATGCAGTGACTGTCTTGCTTTTTGATTTCCATGTCCCCAGATCCTCTAAGGATTGTAAATGGGTATATGCAGTCTCTAAGCACCCAGTGTGGTATTTTTTCAACTAATTTATGCAGATGCCTCAGAAGAGAAAACTCATCCTTTTGTCCCCTCCCTGGTTTTTTGTAAAGAACTATGCAACATTTTCTTATTTAATGAATGGGTTTATTTGAAGCATTTGTAAATTACTTATGAATGTACTTTTATGCTGAATAAATTTCATTAATGATATTTTCTAATCACTGTTAAGCCAATTGGCTTGCCTTATTAATGATTGGTGATAATCCTTTTTTCAAACAAACCTTTATTAACTATTGCAGATAAGAGGCACATTATGAAAATCAATATGCATCCTCTTGCTGCAAGCCTACACAGTATTGATCTGTGCTGTTTTGTGTTACCAATGTTCAAGATGTAAAAGCATTCTTTATTTTGTCCCCACTTTAAAGAGCCTTTGGCAGCATCAGTGGTTATAAAAGCACCTAATAGCCAAGGGGATTTGTGTATTGTCTACAGGCCTCCATTCCTACACCCATGCTATGATTGTGCCTCCCTGATCAGGTCAAGTAGGAACTTTGTGTCTATCACCTTTTATCCCTGAAGCCCACTATGGAATTATAGTAAATGTTTGTTGAAAGAATGGTAAAGGCATTTTAGAAAATTATGTCCAAACCAAAAGAGGTTAATCAATAAGGTTATTTTTTCACACTGGAGGGCTTGTAGAACCTGATTCTAGGGAGATCAAATATGAAACAGGTATATAACCACAGTAACCAGCTGCTGACTTTGGGTAAGTTGCTTCACTTCTTTGTACTTCAGTTTCTCCATCTGGGAAATGAATGATTAAAAACGTTCCATTCCTCTAAGTAATTCCATAAAGATAAAGGGAAGAGAGTGATGAGAGCATGGTGACACCTTTGCAGGAATGATGTATATAACACTTAGTCATCATAATTGCCACTGTTACTATTTCTCTAGGGTGTGCAATGTATTCAGTTTATTCCTTTGAAGAACACAGGGGAATGCTAGCTGGAGTGGAGGCATCATGCTGGGGAGACACGAAAGATGAGGTTGGCTTGGTCGGATGAGCTTCCATCTTTTCATTATCGGGAACCTGTGGGATTTTGTCCTGAAGGATTACCACCATCTTCCCTCAAGTGCCTGAAGTGACGGCTTGAGGCAACTGGAAACCCACAAATAGATCTCAGTGAATGAGCTAGAGATGATTTGGAAGTCACTGGGCATATTTAGTGTCTCCCAAAGTTCTACTTTCTGTGCATATATCCAGGTTTATTGTCCAGATAACACTGAGTACACCAGTTAAGAGCTTGGACTCTAGAATCAGATTGCTTGGGTTCAAATTCCACCTTGCCATTTTCTAGTTATGTGTCCTTAGGCAAATTCCTTAATCTCTCTATGACTCAGTTTCCTTATCTGGAATATGAGCATAATAATATTACTTAACTCATACAGTTCTTATATCAACACATTTAAAGTGCCTAGAACAGTCCCTGGCATATAGTCAGTCCTCAATAATATTAGCTATTAAAATGGTTATTATACACTGGGAATTGAGCGAGGCGCTGTACATACATCATTCTGACATCTATCTGTAGATCTGAGACAGGGATTTGATCAGCACCCAAGTACATGGAAAATGGGGCCAAACCCTACTGGGGTGCAAAGCAGGTACAATATGGGTAAATACTGTGTCTAGATGGAGTTCCCTTTATTTGAAAGTCTGACAGGGAGAAAAAACAAACAAATGAAAAGATTGCTACAGAATAAGGGAGAGGTAGCACTGATTTGAAGATGAACAGACCTTTGAATATGATTCACTATAAGAACTAAAAGGAAATTTTATAAAAGTTTGGCATCCTTAATAGGATACAAAAAGACAAGAAATAGGAATATAAAATCTTAAGGAGAGTACATTGTGATGAGAAAAAAGGATCAGATGAAAAAAGAGATGGGTCAAAGAAGGAAGAATTGCACAGAACTTAAAAATATATAAGGGAAGCGGGTGTGGCTCAATAGATAGAGCTCCCGTTTACCATATGGGAGGCCCCAGGTTCGCTTCCCAGGGCCTCCTTGTGAGGGCGGGCCGGCCAGCGCGGCCCGGTGGGCTGATGCAGCAAGACCTCACAGCAAGGGGGAGATAAGCAGACACGGAGAGGACACACAGTGAATGGACACAGCGGGCACAAGCAGCAAGGGGGGGGATAAATAAATAAATAAATAAATCTTTTAAAAAAAAAATTATATATATATGTATAAAAGCTGCAGTAAAGGTAAAACTGAACAGAACTGTACAGTGGGAACCTGAATCAGTTAAGTGGACAATAAGCTCTATTATTATATAGAAGAAAAGAACAAAGAGATGAAAAACCAATGAGGGAAAAGTTGATTGGTTGTAGAATAAAATTTAACCTAGACATTATAGATATTTCTAAGAAAGGAACC
>JAQZBX010045635.1:0-20988 GCA_029593785.1 Cabassous unicinctus | reverse complement strand
TATATATATATATATATATATATATATACAACCTAAAAATTTCCCTTCTAACCATATTCAAATACATAATTCAGTGCTGTCAGTTACATTCACAATGTTGTGATACCATCACCAGCATATATTACTAAAACTTTTCCATCATCTTAAATAGAAACTCTGTACATTTTTAGCCTTAACTCTCAACTGCCTACCCTGATCCTGTCCCCTGGTAGGCTATATTCTAGATTTTGACTCTATGATTTTGTTTATTCTAATTATTTCATATCGGTGAAGTCATATGATATTTGTCCTTTCAAGTCAGATTTATTTCACTAACCATGATATCTTCAAGGTCCATCCATGTGTGCATGTATCAAAACTTCATTCCTTTCTATGGCTTAATAATATCACATTGTATGTGCATACCACATTTTGTTGATCCTTTAATTGGTTGATGGACACTTTGATTGTTTCCATCTTTTTACAATTGTGAATAATGTTGCTATGAACATCAGCATGCAAACATCTGTTCTGCTTTCAGTTCTTTGGAGTATATACTTAGAAGTGGCTTTGCAAGGTCATATGGTAATTTTATAGTTAACTTTCTGAGGAACTGTCAAATGGTCTTCCACAGGGACTGCACCATTTTATATTCTTACCACCAGTGAGCAATAATAATATTCTGTATAACATTCTGGAGATAGCCTCCTAATATGGCCCCAGTGACTTCTGTTTCCTGGTATTTATGCCTTTGCATAATTACCAATACCTTGATTGTAGACTGGACCTAGTGACTTTCTTTTAACCAACAAAAAATGACAGAGATGATATTTCTGCAAAATATATTTTTTGCTAAAAGACTCTCTTTGTCTGACTTTGTTGAAGCAGACTGCCATGTTCAAGAGATTGATGTGACAGTGAACTGAAGATGACCTTTGGCCAGGAGTCACCAAGAAACTGATGTCCTTGTTCCAACATTTCTTGAGTCACTACATCCTCCAGATATGAGTGGGCTTACTAGTGGCTCCTTGCCCAGCTGAATCTTCAGATCCAACCAGAGCCCTGACCCACATATTGATCACAGCCTTGTGAGACACACTGAAGCAGAAGAACCAACTAACCTATGCCAAGATTCCTGACCCACAGAATCTTAGATATTGGTTTAAGTTTCTAAATTTTGAAGTATTATGTTATTCAGGTATAGAATATTAAAACATATTTTGACTTTCAGAGTTTTTCCAAGGAAGCAAGATTGATTATTTTATGGAGTAAAGCATGTCAGTGGAGAAGATGCACAGAAAGAAGGAAAGAAGGGAGAGAATGGTGCCTCTGTGTGAAAAGACAGAGTAATTTCTGCTTCTGATATTCCTTTCTCTAATCTTACGTGGCTCTGTATTTCCTGGTATTGGGCATTAATAATATTTGTTGCCCTAGTATACAAATTCTTGTTTCTTGAGCTAGTTTTAGTAGGTTGGCATTTATTGAAATAAAATTATCCTTGATGAAGACAATGTGCATATATGGATAATGTTAAATATAAGCAAATTTTAAGTAATAAAAAGGAAGAAAGGAGAATTTATGGATACTTAGGATAGGTGACTGGGTTCAGATAAAAGTTTGGTGACAGTTCAGAAGAAATAAGTTTATTTTTTAAAAAGTGTGATGTTGAACAAATGAAATTTAGTGTGATGAGGGAGTTGTGGTTATTGAGGAGAAAAGGAAGTAAGTCTAATTATTTAACTTACAAGATAAATAAAATCAAAGCAGTGGTAATTTACTTGATTAAGCATCATTTTCCATTTTAATACTCTATGTAGCTCAAATTAGCCATGTATTAGTTACACTCATTTGCATGCAAGGAAAGAAACCTCAAATTGACTTAGCTTTAAAAATAAGGGAATAAGAATGCCCTAAGGAATTTAACTTAGTATCAAACAATTTTAGTAAAAGATAGTTGAGGGAAACATTGGGCCACAAGGGCCAATATAACTCAAGGCTTGAAACTCAGAGCTGAATCTCCCAGGTACCTGTGTCTAATTTTGTTTTCATATTAATTTGGTTCTCTCTAACTGCGGTCTTTCTCCACATTGAAAGAAACATGGTTAATATTAGAAATATATTTTTATTTTTTGAAAACTCTGACAGCACTATTGAGAATGCCTGATATAATCAAACTCAAATCAAAAGTACCAGGGTTGGTACACATTGACACAAATTAAGTAAGGTGTCCATCCCTGGACCAATCACCAGTAATCAGTAAATACATTGTATTAATGCAACATTAGTGATAACTGTAGATGGGGCCAAAGTACTCATATAAAGATAAAATAGATTAATTGGGCTTTATCCAAATTAAATCTTTTGTGCATCAAAGGCCACTATCAAGAAAGTATGAAGACAATTTCCAGAATGGGAAAAAAATATTTTCAACTCATATATCTGATAAGGGTCTAGTATCTAGAATATATAAAGGATTCTTACAACTCAACAACAAGGAGATAAACAACCCAAATAAAAATGAGCAAAGAGCTAAAACAGATATTTCTCCAAAGATATAAAAATGCTTATTATCATTAGTTATTAAGTAAATGAAAATCAACACATCAAGATACCACTCTACAGCTCCTAGAATGGCTATAATTTTAAAAAAGGAAAAATAAGTGTTGGCAATGGTGTGGAGAAATGGAAATACTCTGATAACAATTGCAGTTATAATTTTTCATTTCCTTTTTATGTCTAAGGAAAATGGATGGGAGTAAAGCAAAATGATTGTTAATCCTTGAGGCTGACTCTAAACATGGTGCTTTATATTGTGTTTCTAAGGAAAAGTTAGAGTATTGATATGAGAGAGGCCATAATTTCAAGATTAGATAACTAACTGAACAATCCAAATTTTTACTTACTATTTATGGATACACATATCAAAAAAATCATAACCGAAAAATAAAACATTGAAGAATTCAAGACATAACAATGATGCTTATAACTAGAGTTGAACTGAATCCAATGACTGGTGTCTTCATGAGAAGAGGACACACACACAGAAACAAAGAGAAGAAGGTCATGTGGACACAGAAGTAGAAATTGGAGAGATGCAACTGTAAGCCAACGAATGTCAAAGATTGTCAAGGAGTACCAGAAGCTAGGAAGAGGCAAGAAAGCTCTTTCCTTGAGCCTTCAGACTAGTTTTTGCCTGATGTGCCTCAGGAACAGGAAACTTCTAAATGTAGAAATACTAAATTTAGTATTTAACAATACTAACATTGTTTATCAATGTTTCAATGTGCTTTGTTTTGCATGCATTAACTATGGCATTTAATCAGTAAATTGTAGGAAAGAAGTTAAACGGAAACATAATAGAGTTGTCTCTTTAAGGGGTGAAAATCACATTTCCCCAACTCCACTATGGAAACTTCTGGGTTCCATAAAACATTTGTAAAATATCTGTTATGTTTTTTTAAAACTTTATCCAATTCTGGGCAGTTTCTGATATCGCTATGCAACAAACCATTCTGTATGTAGCACTCTCAACACTGCTGAGATATGTGGAAGAGATTCAAATCTGCAAGCCCACTACCACTGTGTTAAAAAATCCAAAAAGACATTATAATATTTTAAAAAAAAACTTTAATCAGTAACAATGCTAAGTACAAAATCATATCACAATCAGTTTAAAGAAATACAGTTTGTCTCGGGGCAAAGTCCTGTCTGGCTGTATACCTCTGAAACTTATAAAACAGTTTATCTGTGTCCAATACACCTAGGGACAAACAAAAGATAAACACTTGCATTACCATAAGGAGAAATTGGGAGGGAAACATGATTTATGGGTCCCCCACAATACTGTAAACCTGCAGAGCATACTTCATTAGACTTCAAAGTCTGAGATTCATTCTCAAGATGATGGTTTCTTCCCCCTGGGGCCTCATGGGGACCTATCCTTTTCACAGACTTGCCCAATGGTCATTTTCTTGGTTCCACACTCATCAAGCATTTAGGTGGTGACCAAGTTCCAGACCTCACCCTCCAAGACCATTGGGGTGGTAGCCAGAGGTTACCCAATCTTTGGGGTCAAGTCTTAACCCCCTTAGTACAGTGAGGTGAAGGTAACATCCTCTCTAAACTCTGGAATACTGGCCCAATGCTGTCAGAGCAACGAGCTAGCAACTTGACCTTCCCTAATCCATGGGGGACAGACCTGCCACTCTCAGACCTATGGGGTTTTGACCTTACCCTCCCTAACCCATGCGGAATGTGCTCCACCCTCCCCATACCTTGGGGTGGCAAAATTCTCCCTGAATATCTGGCTGGAATATTTACCCTTTTCAAATGCTGGGGCAAACTCACCCTCTCCATACACATGAGTGGGGTCCCTCTCTTGGCCCAAGTATATGTCTTAATTCCTGGCTTCACCTTCCATGGATTTCTTCTTTTTTTTTTTTTTTAAAGATTTATTTATTTATTTATTTAGCCCCCCCTTGCTGCTTGTGCTTGCTGTGTCCATTCGCTGTGTGTTATTTCTCCGTGTCTGCTTATCTCCCCCTTGCTGTGAGGTCCCGCTGCATCAGCCCAGCGTGCCGTGCGGGCTGGCCTGCACTCACAAGGAGGCCCCGGGATGCGAATCCGGGGCCTCACACATGGTAAACGGGGGCTCTATCAATTGAGCCACACCCACTTCCTCTTGTGAGGTCTTGCTGCTTCAGCCCACCGGGCCGCGCGGGCCGGCCTCCCTCACAAGGAGGCCCCAGGAAGCGAACCCGGGGCCTCCCATATGGTAAACGGGAGCTCTATCCATTGAGTCACACCGGCTTCCCATGGATTTCTTCTTGAAGTCATATCCCCTTCCATTTCCACTCAATGTCCCTCTTAGTATAGGATGACAGTAATTTTGTTCATATAGCTCTCTCAAAAATTTGTTGGTTTAGCCTGCAAAAGCAGGGGTCCAAGCCATCAGACAGGAAGACTTTCCATAACCTTTTCCTAGAAAACTGTATTTTCAATCCTGATTTACAAGTTCAAGTTTAGTTGAGTCCTCAAATGGGCCACTATCTTCTGGGGGCTTGATTTCTAGAAGTTTGGAATTTCTAGAATCAGTTTCTGTTTGTTTTTTTTGTGTGTGTGCTCATCAATTCCATTCTCAGCTTATCTCTCTCATCTAGCATTTTACTATAAGCTACAAGGAGAAACCAAGCCGCGTTCTCTGAGATTACTTTGGAAAGTTCTTCTGCTAAATGTCCAGGCTCACCATTTTCAAATTCTGTCTTCCAGAAAACATCAGGAGTTAATCTTGCTAAGTTCTCTGCAACTTTAAAACATGGATTGCCTTTCCTCCAGTTTCCAATAATAGTTTCATCATTTATTTCTAAGGTCTCGTAAAAAGTCTCTTTAGCATCCATATTCCTACCAACAGTCTTTTCAAAGCAATCTAGGCCTTTGCCATCAAGCACTTCACAATTCCTTAAAAAAATACCCCTTACCCCTTTATAAAACCATTCCAGTATTTTGGTAATTGCAAAAGCATGACCCCACTCTTGGTACCAAATTCTGTATTAGTCAGCCAAAGGGATGCTGATGAAAAGTACCATAACTCTGTTGGATTTTATAAAAGTCTATTCATTTGGGGTAGAGGCTTACAGTTACCAGGCCATAAAGTGTAAGTAACTTCCTCACCAAAGTCTGTTCCCACATATTGAAGCAAGATGGCTGCTGATGTCTGCAAGGGTTCAGCCTTCCTCTTCCTCCTATGGCTCTGTGGTCCCAGCTTCTTCCAGTTTCAGCTGTAGACTGGGATACTTTTCATCTCTCTCCTGGGGCTCGTTTCTCTCCAGGTTCAGCTGCTCTGTTCTCTCTACAAGGTCAGCTGTAGGTTATTAGTCTGTCTCTCCTCCTGGGGCCTTCCTGTATCTATGGTGCTGTCTTCATTCCTCTGTGTTCTTCTCCTGTGTTTTTATTTCCCAGGGCTCCAGTATCAAAACTCCAACTCTCTCCTCTGCCATGTGGTTTTCTCTGTGATTCCATGCCCACCAAGGTAGTGGAGACTCAATGTCATACTGATTTGCTAAATCAAAGCTCTCATCAAAATTTAATCAAGTAAGAGTGAAACCTCTGAATTTAATACAATCTTGTACACCCAGAGGAACAGACGAGTTTATAACCACAATCCAAGTATCTATTTTTGGTATTCATAAACAATACTGTACTGCCACAGTATCTCACTCTCTACATTCATGAAGTAAAGGAGTAAACCTGATCATATTGATGGATGCATTTGATGAATTCTGCATTAATTTTAGGACAAAATAAATATTTTAATTAACTGGAAGAGATGAGCCACAACTTGAATAAGTCTCTATCAGGAACTAACAACAAAGAAACTACTTAGTGATTAACAGTTAAAAACTCTATCTTCTGTGGTAGATTGAATTATCTACCCTTCAAAAGACCTAGTCTTAATCCTAATCTGTGTTCCTGTGGGTGTGAATTTATTTGTAGTAAATAGGACCTTTGGGGGATGTTATTATTAATTAAAGTATGGACAACTGAATCAGTCTTGGTCTTAATTTATTTTACCAGAGGAGTTTTAAAGAGAAGACTCCAGAAGCTAGAAGGCAGAGAAGGCCTCAAAGGAAGAAATTGGAAGTCAGAAGATACCAGAAGAAAAGGCACAAGGAGAGAGAGATTGCCACACCCTGGGCAATGGGGATGCTAGCCAGGAAACTCCAAGGATTGCATCAAGCAAGCATCAGAATATTACGGACTTCAGGGACAGAGTATATTCTTGCCAAGGCTTTGATTTTAGACTTCTAGCCTCCAAAACTGAGACAATAAATTCCTGTAGTTAAGCCATCCTATTGTGTGGTATTTGTCATAGCAGTCTGGCAAAATTAAAAGACCTAGTATCTCCTCTGAAAATTATTACCAAACACAGGGGATAAACTGATGAATTAATGTGAATACATCTAAAATAATGAAAAATAAAGGAAGAGGAAGAGGAAAAGGAAAAATAAAGTATGAATATTGAAGAGTTAGAAAACTAAATTACAATTATTTGCAAATGAATTCAACTGAAAATAAGCCAAGAAAATCAATTTACAGTATCATTAGAACAATGGGGGATAATATCTAACAACTAAAATGAGAAATAGAGATATATCAGCAATAACAAGTTAAAAAGTATTATGAATGAATGAATACATGCAAGGAAAAATATTAAAGATTAATATATAATAAGAAATATAGAGAAGAATTATGAGAAAAAATCAATTCTTTATAAACTTATTGTAGGTTTATATGTTGAAGACAGAATGTTACTTTTTGATATTAGTTTTTATATTTTTACCCTTTCAGCTTAATTTTAAAAGGAATTGCCAATTTCTAAAACTAAACATTCCTGGTATTTTCATTGGAAAATCACTATAATAAAAATTTAATTTGAAGGGAATTGACAATTTATATTGAGTCATTCAGTAAAATAGCATGTAATATCTTGATGGTCATTCAATTATTCAGCTTTTTCATTTCTAATTCATTCTACCAGTAATTTTTGTTCCATACTAAACTTTAGTGAAACATGTAGCATTGCATAGAATGAACAAATTCATTAGTAGATGATACAGAAGGCCCTAAAAAATAAGTTTGTACTTACTCATTCAATAAATATACTGAGCATGTGACAAGCAATTTTGTATCTCTGAGTATATGGACTTAATTATTTGTGCTTATGTTATGATAGCATTTAAATATTCATTTGACCTAAATTATGTGTAATCTTCTATAATGTAACATTCATCAAAATAATTCTCAAATGCTCTAAGTCATACATGAATACTAATTAATAACAAAAATATGTAAGAGTATAATTTAGATAACCTGAAGGTCACAATGAAAATTCTAAAAAAGCTAGGAAGCAAATTAAAAAAATGAAATTATCATTCAATAAGTTAATATGGCAAAAGTATTTTTATATTCTTAGTTTAGCACCCACTTTCATATCAATTATGACACCTACAATTAATGATCAATCATATATTACCTTTCTTAATGTATAGTACCAAAATTACAGTTTTTGGCAGTTAATACCAAAGACTGTATATGTATTTGGAAAAATATATATTTTTAAAATACTGTTTTTATACTCATCTTTATTATGTCATGTATGCTTTGGTATTTAATTTTTAACTTTTAATTTTATTGTTTATATATATATATCTCCAAACACTAAGTAAAAATATGCATTTTTCTGTTAATTATATAATCTTGAAATTATGGTTTCTCTCACATTGGTTCTCTCCTTTTCCCTTAAAAACAGAATAAGAAGCATCATGTTTAGAATCAACCCCAAAATTAACTTCCATTTTCTTCAGGCATAAAAAATGGAGGAAAAATTATAACTAGAATTGCTCTCAGAATATTCTCCACTTGAAAATTAAATTAAATGTTATTTTTGAAATGAAACAACAAAAAAAACAAGGGCCATCTTAGGGAATACATAATTTGCCTATTGAAAAACCCTCAGGAACATTCATATATTTTCAACCAAGAAGTAACATTTATGGATGCAATTTTCATGGTCACACTAAATAATGATGTTGACAAAATATTTTATCTTCTTCTAGAGAGTAACAGCCAACTATATTTTAAGAGTCTGAGAAAAAGAAACCAATGATGTGTAAAATGGGTTATGAATTGGTCTTGTGCATTAAATGCCAGCCAACTGTTTTGCACTGCTCATTTCAAAGGCACTGAATAGTTCTCTTTCATATCAGAACTAATAGAAGTTGGCATAGCCAGGGAAGAAAACAGGTCCCCTGAAGATAGAGCCTGCTACAAAATGAAAGTTGCAGTGTGATTTGTTTTCATAGGCAGAAAGTGGTACAAGCAACTGGCATCCTGAACCTGTTTTCAGAGAGAAAAAATATAAATGGGTGTAACACATAGTTATACATAGGACAATAAACCACTGTAAAAAATATAACATTTAGGTAAACCCACATTATACAGGTCATTGCTTGATAATTTTGGTTCTTTATTCTTATGTTCCATACACAAAGAAATAAAGTATTTCTTAAGGTATGGAATTAACTATTACATTACTATCTTTTCTTCTATTATAGTTTGTAACTGAGGGTAGAATACAACGTATTTTTTTAAAATACATTTTCTCTGCTTTGCTTTGCAATTTTCTCTTCTGACCAAATTAAATGTTGCAGGGGAGGAAATAATCACTATTCTCTGTGTTTCTCTTGTGCAAGTGTGTGTAACTAAGCACATTTTCCTTTCTGGTTCATAATATGGGAAATTCTATGACAGTGTAGATTTTTCATTTTGCCACTGTATTAGTTAGCCAAAGGGGTGCTGTTGCAAAATATCAGAAATCTGTTGGCTTTTATAAAGGGTATATATTTAGGGTAGAAGCCAACAGATACCAGGCGATAAAGCATAAATTACTTCCCTCCCCAAAGTCTGTTGCCATGTGTTGGACCAAGATGGCTGCCGATGCCTTCAGGAGTTCAAGCTTCTTCTTCCTCTTAAGGCTCCGTGGTCCCAGCTTCTTCCAATATCAGCTGTAGGCTGGGATAAGTCTTGTCTCTCTCCCGGAGCTCGTTTTTCTCCAGGCTTAGCTGCTCTGCTCTCTCCACAAGCCTGGCTGTAAACTATCAAGCGAATGGCTTGTCTCTCTTCTTGGGGCCTCTGCCATGTCTGATGGAGCCTTCTTTCTTTCCTCACGTATCTGCTTCTCTGTGTGTTTACTTCTGGAGCTCCAGGATCAAAACTCCAACCTGTCTCCTCTTCTATGTCCTTTTCTCTGTGAGTCCCCGCCCTCGACGACATCTTACTGATGTGGCCCAATCAAAGCCCTAGTCATAATTTATTCAAGTAAAAGTGAAACCTCTAATTCAGTACAATCTAAGGATATCAGTAGCCTAGAGGAACAGACCAGTGTACAAATATAATCAGTATTTCTTTTTGGAATTCATCAATAATATCAAACTACCCCAGCCACCATCAATTACCTACTAACATAAGGTATAATATGTTCTGGAAGGTTAATTTAATTGAGTTATAGGAGGATATTAGTGTGAAGAGATTTTAATTATTAAACATAATTGCATATGATAAATCTATATTAATGTCAGCAGCCAGAATAAACTATTGTTTAATTAACTTCTAATACATATAAAAATACATTGAAAAATTTTATTACAATAAATGTAATTGTCATACATATACAAATAAATAGGTTTATATATATATAAGTAGCAATTGAAATAAAGATATATTTTTACTGCTTTTTGGAGTAAAAAAAAAAAAATCAAATTAAGCCAACAAGATAATGGAGAAAATTCCCATGTTGAAATTTCTATTCCTCAACAAATATTAATCATATATCTGTCAATGGGTATGCTAACAAAAGTTTAACAACTGGCTTTCTGAAACAAAAAAGAATGTACTCTTTGCCAGGGAAAATTTCAACCTACCAAATGACGTCACTGAGCATGGAGTTGGGAAGAAATGCTTACAATTAACACCTCTGAGCCAGTGCAAGCCAGCTGCAGCACACCAATTTCACTGATGATTATTTTACTATCACAAAAATGAGCAATTAATGAAATTATATGAATTGGCTGCATAGATTTGATAAAGAAATCTAAAACAACCAAAAAATAGAATAAAAATAAATCCACACTTATGCAATCATAAAGTTCATACATAAAAAATTGAAGCTGTCTTTAAAATTCTAAGCTAATGAACTTGGGACTAAACATTAAATGGTCATTATGTGGGAAAAAATACATCATCAACATTAACCAAAGGACAGTTAGTAAACTAAATACATCAGCAGAGTTTAAAACCATTGAAGAAGCTATCAAACATTCATCTCAATCTTGAAGACATTATGCTGAGTGAAATAAACCTGACACAGAAGGACAACTATTGTATGATCTCACTAATATGAAATAATTAAAATAAGCAAACTCATGGAGTCAGAATCTATGAGGTAGGTTATATGGGGATGCAGTCAGGGTAGGGAATAGTTGTTCAAGTCTTAAAATGAATAGATATTCTATTTGGGATGATGGAAACGTTTTGGTAAAGGATGGTGGTGATGGTAGCACAACATTGTGAATGTAATTAACATCATTGAATATACTTAAAAGGGGAAATGTTAGGTTATATGTATGGTACTGGAATAAAAATTTAACAAACAAACAAAATCTATCCATGGAATCGATGACAAAGTGCCTCTAAATCATTGAAAATTCAATAAAGACAATGGGACAGAATTCTTTCTCAACTATTATTACTTGGCTTCATCTGAAGAAGTTTCCTTACATATAATAATTCAAGCTTTTCCCCCTAAAAATAGGTCAATGATTTTAAAATTGTACAGAAGATAACATTTAAGCTGTTTAAAGAGTCTGAAAATGTGGAAATAAATGACTGTGATGTCTCATTTTCTAATCCCTTTCCTCTTGCCCAGGCTTCTCTCCTACCAGACTCCGTTATCCCACTGCTTTTCTCTGCTTGGCATGAACCTTATGGTTCTTCCTACGTGCATGAATGTCTTGCCATTTCAGGATCTTTAGACTTCTTGCAATTCTCACCCATTAGTCCTCTTTTCTTCTCATCATTCAGACACAAATGCCTCATCTGACCCCCCAGTCCATATTAATGTATTTCAAAGCACTTATCATCTTCTGAAACTATATTATTTCTTTTTCACCTATTTTTTTTAACAGTTATTCTCATTAAAATATAAGTTCCATGAGAGTGAATAAATAGCCCCCTTTTGCATTGTAACAAATGACCACAAACTCAGTGGTTTAAAAACAAGATGAATTTATTATGTCACAGTTTTCTTGGGTCAGGAGTATGTATCAGCATGATCTCCTGGGGTCTCAACCAGGCTTAAATTAAGGTGTCATTCAGGGCTGCAGTCTCATCAGTGTGTTGGCATCCTCTCCCAAGCTCACTGGTTGTTAGCAGAATTCAGTTCCCTGCAACTGTAGGACAGATAGCCTGCATCTTACTGGCTATCTGCTGGAGTTGAACTTACATGGTCCACTGTAGACATGGCATTTTCTAGACCAACTGGAGAATCACTACCTTCAGTCAACTAGACTGATTCTGATATAGGGAAACATAATGATTGGAGTGACTCTCCCTTCACCTTTGTCATATAACATAATCTAATCAATGGAGAAAATATCCCAACATACACACAGGCCGTGCACAAGAGTGGGCAGGAAACTCGGGGGCTAACAGCAGAGACATTGTATGCCTAGGGTCTAGGAACAGTGCATACACATGTCAATATTCTGGCTTAGATTTGCAATTAACAATAAATTTTCTTCATTTGGCTTAATATTATATAAATAGTTAAAAGACTGAAGTCATTTTAATGATATGCAATACACATAGGCATTATTCACGTTAAGATTCATGCCCCTTTGCTCTATGTCACATTTTAGATTCTGTTTCTACAAATATGACCAAAGAATCACAAAGTTTTTAATGATTATGAAGTTCTGTGGTCGAATACCTCAAATATGTTTCTGTCTTTTTGCTATTGCTTTGTAACCACAGAGAATAGGAAATATTATGAACAAACTGCCAATGCCTGCTTTTTATAAATTCTTTATATTTCTCCTTTTGTATTTGTTTCTGCACTTAGGAAATCTCAAAATATCTATGGTTTGAGAGACACATTTTTTAAGATATCTAAAACAGCTACTAAAATACTATTTACTTGGAAATTAATAACATTCACATGCAGCAAATTTTTTACCTTTAAGGTTAAAAAATAAGTACGTGTAAATGAAAAAAAAAACCACTCAGAGTGATATCATTTATCATTCACTAAAAATGTTTAATTGTTGTTATTTTGGTAAGAGCAATTTTATACACAAATACGTATATGCTTTTTTGTTTTATTTTATGTGGTCACGAAATCCTATCTTTTTCTTTTAAGTTTCAAACTTAAAGGACTGATAATTTGGGGTAGATGATACTGCTGAGTGTTTTTGAGGAAGTGAATCACCTTTAAACCTAAGAGATTGCTCTGAGCATGTGGCCACTGACCCTGGGACTGAATCATAACTCAAATTTTGCTGAGACTGGACCTCTAGTTCCAGTGACAAATGGAACAGATTGTGCGAACTACTTCACACAAATAATGCTTTTGGATTGCTTGTTGTCCACACTTACAGAGCTGAAAGATCCATTTTTCTTCTAATCCTTAAGGACAAAAATGCATTAGTCTTTCCACTTCTAATCCAATCAGTGCCTTTTTTTTTCTTGTGAGTAATGCTTGTGTGCAGCCTCTGTCAGTCATTATAACCACTGGTTTATGAAAGCTTCAATGTGATACAGAACTTCTATATTGACCTATAACCTCCAATGTATCACTTTGGTTGTAAATAGCAGGTTTGATACTTCAGGATAAAGTTGTCTTAGTTGTGTTATCTCTTAACTTTATATAGCTACTGAAAAATAAATATAATGTGTTAATAGCTCTATAGAGAAAATAGAAATGTCAAGGATTTAAGAATATTTAATTCTATTTTATGTAAATAACTGTTATAATAGTATGGAGTGACAAAATAGTATATTGTTTAGGATAATATACTACAAAGCAAACTAGCTCCTAGGTAAATTTTCTTAAACAATATATAATATATACTCATTTAATACCCAATTGGTTCAATGTGATCCTAAGTGCTTTCAAAAATTTACCAATTAATAACCCATTAAATTCTTACTACTATTAATACCATTTTGTACCTGAGGCATTTGTGACTTTGCACATATTCTATAACCTCAGTGACTGTCTGATTTCCATCTCCTGGCATATAAATATTTCAAAATAAAACTTACAATATGCCTGTTTTAAATGGCATTATTTCAAAGTTCCTTGAAAAAGTTTAATAAATCACAATGCTCCCAATATTGCCTTGAACATAACTCATGTCCAAAATAAATGGCTGATTGTTTGATGGATTAAAAAAAGAAGAATCCATGCAATTTTTGTCAAGGACTCCGAAGGTTCTGAGATTTTTACCATACCTGAAAGTTAACTAGTTATCTCACCAAAATTTCATGAACTTTGGAAGACATGAAACTCTTAGGTATGAATAGCCAGAGTACCAACTTTTCTATGCCAGTTTCCTGAAAACCAGAGCTCAGAAGGTGATGTAAGAAACCTAGGTGACACCTGTACAGGCAGTGAGCTGCACTGCTAGAGAGAAACCCTGAGTTAAAGATCCCCAACAAGCATTTAGTCAGCAAAGTTGCCTCAAATAAAGTTTTTTTTTTCAAAATGAATTCAAAAGTTTCTAATATATATATATATGTATATATATATGTATATATATATAAACACATATATACTCATATTAATATGTCTATAAATACACACATACACATACGTATATATATACAAATATTTATATACATTAGAAACCTTTGGAGATACACACATATTTGTGTTATAAAATTAACTCTGGGGAGTAATATCTGATGCTGGCATACCTATGACCTATTATTGTTTTATAATTATCCTACTACAAGAAATAAGATGTTACTCTCAGTTTCACATGCACTTGAAATCTGTGACAATTTATTCTACTTTTCCTCTCTTCAATATTAGGCAGAAGATAAAATACAAAAGCAATCCCTCAAACCTAATTTTTTGTGAAAAATACTCTGATTGACATATAGCAAAGAGTGTCAGCTCAGCACAGCATGCAAATTTTCTGAGTGTAGAATACAGATTGCTAAACTTTGCCGAACTTTATATCTATTCTGGACCACCTAGATAGGGTTATATCCTGAAGATTTATATCTGTGATTCAAGATACACTAGTCTCTTGGCACATATCTCTGATTTGACCGTTTCTACTCCTCTTTCCCTCCAGAGCCTCATAGACCCTTTATTTCTTCACTATTTTAAGTGTTCTATTTTAGACCCCACTTTTGGTTACAGTGACAAAGGCAGCTCTTTCCAAGCTCTTTCTCATGAATTCTAATTATATATAGTTTTAACCACCAAAATAAGTAATTAGTAATTATTTGTGGTCATGTCACCAGTAAGTACTAATATTACTTAACACTACTTTAAAATACACAAAAGACAAAGTAATTCCAAATTTAATTGCTTATTTATTTATTTATTTACTTACTTACTGAGTCAGTGAAGAGCACTAATTAGCTAATGACAATGGTCATCAGATTATGGCAAAAGAAAAGCAGAATAGACCACAATTTTTCTTCCATAGAAGCATGTATACATTTATACATATATTGTCTATCTTTTTTAGACTTTTGGGTTCATAATGTCTATGGACAATAGACATTGGCTTATTACATTAATTAACCTGAACCATCATGATTCTGCCAGCTACACCATGAAAAGTTAAGTTTGAAAAGTAGTAGAAATTAATTCTGAAATGAAAATATGATGCAGCTGTACAATTTCATCATAGTATCAAAATTTTAAAAAAGCTTTCAAGTATCTCAATTAAGTCTCAAAACTTCCTAGTATTGGTCTTTAGAAAAGTTTGACTTTATACATTTTCAAATGTGTGTGTGTGTGTGTGTGTGTGTGTGTGTGTGTAAAGCTGAAGGAATTGTTCAGTGTTTCCAGAGTCAAATATAAATATCTTCAGAGGATAAAACAGAAGTATAAATAAAAGAGAGGTAGTTTTCCTACAGTCATAAATAGAGAAATTTAAAAAAACAAATACTCAAGAAGAAAACAGAACATAAAGGAGAAAATATAAACTGAGATGTCCAGATATCTGAAATATCAAAACAATTAAATCATGATTTGTATTTATTCTTTATTTTTCTCTGATTTTTAAAATCACTACTAAAACCATTTGTTGCCTCTTCCCTTAAACTCAGTCTTAGTGATCTCTATGAGGATACCTTAAAACAAAGCATTTCATAAAATATCATTAAAATCCAAAGTCAATTTTCTGAAATGGATTTTTTTCTTAACATCGGTATTTTTTTTTAAATAAGCAAAAGAAGAAAATCAGAAAATATTCTGGTTATCACTAAAACTTGGAAAGTGAAAATGGTGTATCACAACTTGTGAGAAATTTCAGTTTGATATAATGCAGGGGAACAAAAAAATCACAAAGGAGTACTAAGTCACAGCTTCTTTTGTGAAAGGGAACTCTGATAATCTGGGGATAATTAATTAAAGGAAATTAAAGAAGGCCATGGAAACTCCTGATTTGGAGTCATGAGGTAAGAGCAGATGGGGGATTGGAGGGTCCTCTCCTTTCTTCACTGTTGTTACACAGCATTTTCAAGGAGGAGTGTGGAAGCATGAGAAACACTGAGCAGAGACCGTGGGATGGCACACATTTTCTCTAACCCTGGTTATCAATGCAATATTTCCAACACAGAAAAACATTTTATTTGTTGATATAAAGTTACCACAACCTAGAAGAGTGAGAAAGACCTTAGTACATAAATGACAATATTCTGTTCAGAAATACGTTCAATACTCTGGGCCAAGATCAATTAAAGACAACTATATGGGAGCAAATGTGGCTCAAGCAATTGGGTGCCTGCCTCCCACATGGGAGGTCCCAGGTTTGGTTCCTGGTGCCTCCTAAAGAAGACAAGCAGACCCAGTGAGCAGACAACAAGCAGATGAGGGAGCCATCTTGCGGGGGAGGGACTTTAAAGAAATATACCTTTAAAAATAACAACAAAAAGACAACCGTAAAGATTATGCAGGGGGAAATAGCACTGTTATAGCAAATAACTAGATGGTCTGCGTGCTTTCTGTGACATATTTCTCACTACAATATTCTGAGTGACATCAATATAATGTTTCACCTGAAATCTATTTCTCAATATTCCGATTATCAGGAATATAGTATTGCTTTAATATCCCAATGCCATATTTCTCTATAGTTATCTTTACATAATCATGGATTTTATCTCCCTGGTATCCTATAGCCTCTCCCTAAACCCCCCTTTTAATTTTCTTTTTGTTAGAGAAGGTGTGAGTTTACAAAACAGTCATGTGCAACATACAGGATTCCTGCACACCCCATCAACAACATTCTGTATTCTCGTGGAATATTTGTTACAAATGATGAAGGAGCATCATCAAAATATTACTGCTAATTATAGTCCATAGCTTACATATGGTGTATTTCTCCCATAAACACCCCACCATAACACCATATATCAGTATTGTACATTTGCGATAGTTCATGAGAGCACATTCTCACATTTGCATTGCCAACCACAGGCCATCATCCATTATGGAAATCACTATTATATATAGGCCAATGTCTTGTACAATCCATCCAAAGTGCACACTCAGTGGCTACCAGTTTCATTAGAGTGCTGTGCTATCATTTAAAATTATCAGTTAATTTTAGAACATTTTCATTACTCTAACAGAATAAATTCCATACCCCCTTATACCCAACTATTATTGACCTTTAGCATTGATATTGTACCTTCTTTGCCATTGATGAAAAAATATTACAATATTACTGTTAACTACTGTTAACTATAGTTCATAAGTTATATTAGTTGTATTTCTCTGTATCACTGTATTCTTAACACCTTGTAATAGTGACATACATTTGTTATACTTCATAGAACATTCTTATATCTGTACTATTAACAACAATCTTCATCCAGCAACAAGTTCACTATGTTATACAATCCTTAGATTATCCTCTAGCTTTCTTTCAATTGATAATAACCTCCCTAGATTATACTTTTCAGCCACAATCACATTTCTAAATCAGCAGAGTTAGTTATGCTCACCATAATGTGCTATCATCAAGCCCATCCATTTCCACACATCCACAATCATTTGTTAAAAATTCTACATATATTAAGAATGAGCTCCCCCTTCTCAACTTTCATTCTATCTCCTAGTAATCTATAATCTAGAGTTTAACTCCATGAATTTACTCATCACATCTAGTTTATATTATTGAGATTATACAATATTTGTCCTTTTGTGTCTGGCTTATTTCACTCATAATGTCCTCAAGGTTAATTCAGGTTGTCATATGCATCATGATTTCATTTCTTCTTACAGCTGAATAGTATTCCATGGTATGTATATACTCCATTTTGTTTCATTAGTTGATGGACACCTGGATTGTTTCCATCTTTCAACAATTGTCAATAATGCTACTATGAACATTTATGTGAAAATATCTGTGTCCCTGAGTTCAGTTCTTCTGAAAATGTTTCAATTAGCAGGATACATAAAAACAAATTCAAGCCACACTGTAAAACTAAATAAAAATCAATGAAAACCAGTATTTTTCATGGTAAAACTATGGGAAAAATACAATTTTACATAGGGAACATATCTGCATATACAAAGAAAGAAAAAATTAAAGTGGGTTTATATTTAACCATAATTTTAATATTAGAGAACTAAGATGCAAGGCATTCAAAAATAATTAGGATATGAAACTAAATTACTATAAAATATACAATTAATAAAATAGTGGAAATGATGGTTTAAAAAATTAATGCTTATCTGGCATATTCTGTGAACCCAGTAGTTTTTTTCTGCTAACTCCCCTTCCTCTTCTTTTGTGCTTCCTTCTTTGCCTCTATAGTTCTTCTACTCCTTTATTACCTGTGTTCACTTTCCTAATCATGCAAACTCCTTGAAAATTACTTGAAGTTATAAACATAGATGTGTCAAAATAATATAAAAAATTATCTTCAGTGTGAAAGTATTAGTGATAAGAATGGCAGGTTTTTTTAAGCATAAAATGGGGTAAAAATGAATTTGGGCATAAAATTACAAAATACAATAAATTCTGTTACATTTTATGGAAAGCATGCATAATATAAAATAAACAATTTAAAAATAACTACCTTTACAAATTATGAGAGCAAAATAGTGAAAAAATATAAGAAACACAGAGGCTACATTTAAGGAATTGAAATGTGAACTCAAAATGAATTATACAGAGGGTTGTGGGAAGATGGTGAAGGGCTAACAGGTAGAGATGAATGCTTTCACAAAAACAATGGAGAAAGAGCCAAAAGCTGTCTGAGGGACCTGCTTTGGGGATCAGCAGACAAGGACAGTGCTACACAACTCCTAGGAGGGGGAGAGAGAGAGAGAGACAAAGAAACTGAAATGACAAACTTGATTTACCAATCCCCCTTGGAAACCAGGAAGGACTCTCCTCTCCACCCCCCCCTCCAAGATATTAGGCTGCAGTAAAATCCATAGCTCAATGTAGCCAACTGAAAGGAGAACAGACATCTTCCTCCTTGTGGCTATTTCAAGGGAAAAGGGAGGTGAGATCGGGAAGCTTTTCTTCAGTGAATTCGACCAGCAAAGAGCACTTTGAATCTCTGATCTGGAGATTCAATACAGGAACACTGGAAAGCCCAGACTGAAACACCTCCCTGGAAAGGTGCACTGATAAGCACCATCTGTTGGCAAGTCTGGAAATTGCATGGACAAAAACTTTTCTCCACGCTCTCTGAATCAAACACCTGGGAGAAAATCTGCACCCCACTAGTGAGTCCCTTGCCTGATTTTGGTAACTTAAGCTGGGAAATTTTAAAGACTTAGAATAATGTAAACCCAATATCAAAGAAGAGCTGTGAAAAACAAACAAGAATCAAGAAAGAGAAATTAGCCATCAGAGTAAATTCACCAACATATTCAGATGCCTAGACAAATAAGTGAAAAATTACAAGCCATATTAGGAAACAGGAAGAACCAAAAAAAGGAAACCAAATATCCTGGAGAGATACAAGACTTAACAGAATTATTGAGGGATAATCACACAACTCTCCTAAATCACTTTAAAGAATTTAAAGAAAATGTGACTAAAGAAATAAAGTATATTAAGAAGACACTGGGTGAGCATAGAGAACAATTTGAAATCCTGCAAAGAAAAGTAATAGAACTTATATGAATGAAAGACAAGATGGATGAGATTAAATATTCATTAGAGGCACATAAGAGCAGATTTGAATTTCCTGAAGATAGAATTAGTGATTTTGAAGACAGAATATCTGAACAGGAAAACAAGAGAACAGAAAGAGAAGAGAATGGAAAACAGAGTCTCAGGGAATTGAATGACAATATGAAACACACAAATATTAACATCATTGGTGTCCTAGAATGAGAAGAAAATGGAAAAGGAACAGAAAGAATATTTAAGGAAATAATGACCAAAAATTTCCCAACCATTATGAAGCACATAAATATCAATATCCAAGAAAGACAAAGCACACCATACAGAATAAGTCCTAACAGACCTACCCCAAGACACCTACTATTCAGAATGACAAACATCAAAAATAAAGAGAGGATTCTGAGAGTAGCAAGAGAAAAGCAAAGCATCACATACAAGGGAAACTTGGTAAAATTAAGTGCCAATATCTCATCTGAAACCATGGAGGAGAGAAGAAAGTTGTAAGATGAATTTAAGGTAGAGAAAGAGAAAAACTTCCAGCCAAGAATTCTGTATCTCCCAAAACTATCATTCAAAAGTGAGGGTGACATCCACCATATCTATGGAATATAAACCTTCTCTCACTTGGAGGTGGAATGGACATCACCATCCCAAAACCCCCAGGATTGGGGGAAGAGCTATGGACTAGAATGGACTTGGTGGTGTTCTGTCGTATATTGTGATTCAAGCAATGGAAGAAATTGTAACAGTGAGGTGGAGACAGTGGCCACTGGACATTTTTGGGGCAGGGAGAGGAGAGGCAGTCGAAATACAGGGGTTTTTTTGGGACTTGGGGGTTGTCATGAGTGGCACTGTGGGAACAGATGTAGGCCATTTTACATCAGCATATACCACGCAGAACTGTGTGGGAGAGAGGGTGGTCTATGATGTGAAATGCAGTCTATGCTTGGTGGCAAAGCCCCAGGATGTGTATATCCATTGTGGGTGATGTCCCACACTGATGAAGGATGTTGGTGTGGGATGTTGTGGGAGGTGTGGGAGGTGGGGAACATGGGAA